>PISX010030902.1:0-18110 GCA_004024625.1 Mellivora capensis
GCTGTGTGTGTCCATCAGAACCTGCACGTTTCACAGACTCCCCCCTTAAGAGACTGAAGTTGGAGACTGGCTCATCTACAGCTCTGACTGGTGGCCCAGGCTTTTGTTACTTTGAGGGTCAAGAAATCACTTTTTAATGGTCAACTCCAAGCATAATAGCTTTTACAACGTGGAGGCACCTGATGCACACGTCGTCAGTGAGGTACTTTCTGGATGGGAAAGGAGACTTCAGATGCCCCAGGACCTTGAGACTTCCTGCCCTGGCCAAATCACCCCCACTCAGCCCTATGTGGGTCACCCCAGAGAGCCACCCACCACATTTCAGGAAGATGGCAAGTTCCAGCCTTTGCCATTTCTGGACAGATGGGTATGACAGGTAGACCCTTCCGGAACCTGTTCCAGAAGGGGCTGACAAGCTTCTCTGGGCTGAACGCACGGGAAACATGTCAGGCTCACAAACGGGGTTGGAGGGTGACCTTGGGGAAGACTGGATGAAAGGTTATTCTGAGCCTGTCACACACAGGAACATCTAACTTTTTGGACTCGAGCTCCTCGGGTGAGTGACTGGATTAAAAGATAAATAAGAACTGAAGGCCAGCTGTCAGCAGGATAGCACCCCCACACCCTGGCCTCAGCACCTTGTACTGGGAGCTTCAGGGCCAACGGTGGCAGACAGGGGCACAAAAATGGCCACCTTCATGGACACCAGCTGGGCCTGTCTCCGGGGGAGCAGCAACCCAGCAAGTACTTTGGAGCTCTGCAGGCTTAGTGGGAATGGCTGGGAGTTACAGCCAGAAAGGAGAACAGTGGGCACCACTGAAGACAGGCTCGGGAAACATACAGGAGGCATTCCAAGGAGTAGCCCAGAATAAGTGGGAGGAAGCTCAGAAGGGCTGGGAATCCCCGAAGTCGGCATCAGCTCAGGAGAAAAGAGAATTTGTCTGTAGTCGTGATTCTCTGCTCAGCCCAGGCTGGTGCGGTTTGGGGAAAATGGGTGACATCAGTACATGTGCAGAGGTTGGGAAACAAGATTAGTCACCCTGCCCAAGAGGATGAATTCCCTCGTTTCTGCCTCCTTGTGACATCACTGCTCCAGAGGGTAGCACACGGTGGTGCCAGATGAAAAGTTCGATTTCGAGCGTGTTCACAAAAGTGCCATTGTCTTAAGACAGACCCAGAGACGGCGGTCATTGTGTTTCCCAGCAGCTGCTCGGCCCGGCTCCACATCTGGAACCCTCTCCCTCAGCCCCAGGCAGGACCCTCCGGCCTGTGGGGGAGACAGACTCCCAGCAGCCCCAGCCTACCTGATACAGCATCTGTTTTGTCAAAATCCTACCCGGACTCACCCACGCTAGCTTCTGACTGTGATTTTCACAAGCACGTGGCCCATATTGTGTGTGTTCTTCCAGAGCTGAGGAGGACGGGGTCAGAGCAGGGTTTGGAGGGCAGCGCGGGCAGTAGGCTTTCATGCATCCTGCAGAGGGCTGCCCCAGCTCTGAAGCCAGCGGACTCTGTGGATGGATTTGACGAGTTCATTAGTACTGAGTTAGAGGACGTTGTTGGCTTGCGTTTGGATGAGATGGTTTTTCAAAAGCTTGAAGGCTACTTGTAAAGATGCTTCCCACCCACCCTGGGGAGAGCCCTGGTGTTTGTTTCCAGCACAAGGCGGAGGGCTTTACCCCAAACTAGTCCTGCTGTCACCGTTAGCCCTTCTCCTACCCAGTTACGAGAGTGCGTTAGGAGCTGGCCGGAGCCAGAAAGAGTCTTCAAAAGAAGGGGAAATCAAGAGATCGGGACAGTTTAGCTCTATCATGAATTACAGCCCAACTTGTCAGCCAAGGGACCTGTTGGAATGACACAGTACAAGCCGGCAGGTGAATGGCGCAGGCTACGCAGCAGTCATGTTTCATACACAGGCTGTCCTCTGAGTACGGTCTGAAAGCTAAGGCCCCTTGCAAGTACAAAGGACGTGCTTCTGAAGACAGTGTTGCCTAGTAAGAATGTGATCAGACCCCATATTAAATGTAGATGGACTGCAAATTACCAAGAGCTCGATGTCAGGCGAGGTGGGGGAGGGTGGGGGCAGAGGCCGACCCCCACACAGCCCTCACTGGGTTGCACCCAATGAAGGGTGCATTCCACTTGAAGTCCTATTGCAGAGTGAGATTTGGGGTGCAGCTGTCGCTCACATCCTCTCTAGTTATTAGATTTACGTTTCTGATAATAGGGAACACTGGAGTCAGAAACTGGGTCAACCCTGACAGTTCCCAGACCCGTTTTAAAGTTGATTCTCCACAACAGTTTGTATTTTTATCGCCCCTCACAACCCAAGGCTCAAAGTGGCCCCTAACAATTCTGAGCAGAAGAAAGTACAGATTTAAAAGACCAAGGCCATATGGGAAGGAAGAGCCAGATCCAGAAAACCAGCCTGTCTTCATTACCCTGTGACACAGTGCCCTTCTCCTTCCAAACCCATGCAGCCTCGTATGCCTTGGCGAATTGATACGTTTTAAGGATTTTTAAAAAATTAATTTATTTATTTGAGTGGGGGAGGGAAGCAAGTACAAACAAGGCGGGGGCAGAGGGAGAGAAAGAGAGAATCTCCAGCAGACTCGACACTGAGCACAGAGCCGGACGCAGGTCTAGATCCCCTGATCCTGAGATCATGCCCTGAGCCAAAACTGAGAGTTGGACACTTAACCGACTGAGCCATCCAGATGTCCCCAAAGAGACCCACCTTTTCTGCTTTCCTTCCTTTCATCTGTGCATCATCTGGAAAATGCAGAAGCACTCCTCCTGGGGTATAGCACACTCTCCCTGCAGTCACTCATCCACGAGGCCACACTGGCATGCCAAGACCACAGGGTCCCCATCATGAGGGATCTATGTGATGACACCTGGGATCTCAGAACCAAGGAAAGCAGGTTTGGGGCACCAGCATTTCTTATGGGTTCTGACCTGGCCGGCTCTTCTCTTCCTGCATCAGTGGAGGAAACTATGGCAGAGGTCATCTCAACAAGCCAGTGATCTTCAAAGGAAATTGATTTTGCCTTTGAAACATGTTCTTTGATTGCCAGGCGTTCCTTCTGCGCAAAACTGTGCTAAGACAAGCCGCCGTGGCAGGGGGTGGAAGGGGCGTATGCTGCGGCCTTGGCACAGAGCGGGAAAGGCTAGGGCTGGAGGGTGGGCTGGAAGGGCGCTGGGATGGCTTCAGGAGATACACAGAAACTCATGTCTCCAGTGTGTGGTGGTGACTTGACTAACTGGTGTCAGAGAGGAGGGAATGAGGAGAACCTTCTCCCTGCTCTCAGGTCCTGGCCTGACTACAGAGTGATTGCACTCCTGGCTGTTTCAGGGGAAGCCTGGGTGGAAGGCCCTTCATGACCAGGAGTCTGTCATAGCCTCTTTTCTTAATAGAGAAGTCTGTAATGGCCTCATAAAGGGCTGTTCGGGGGCGAGACCTAGGAAAAAGGGCACAGAAAGGGGGGGGCACACGGGTTGTTTCCACAGCCTCGCCCCTGCCTGGCGACTCTCTCATTTTATCAATCACTAAATGATTCCAACAAACCCGTTGCTCCAGTTCCTCTGATCACTTTCAGATCTCTGCAAGGACATGGATACTGGAAAAAAACGTATCAGTTATCATCTGAATCTGCTTGGTGCGCCCAACCAGATCCTGGGCAAGGCGGAGACCTGCTGAACTGTTTTCTTGAATCTGTCCCTTGCACAGCAACGAGGCAGACGAATAGCCTTCACTGCACAGAGTTCAAGGGCAGGCCCCTGCTGTGCTGAGCAAAAAGAGCCAGAGTTTTCACTAAAAGAAAGACCAACTCTGAGGATCCTATCCACAGCAGAGTAGTTTAAAAGGGCTCTGAAGCCACCACCTTGGTTCGAATCCCAGCTCCCACACCAACTAGCTGTGTGATCTTCTGAATGTTGCCTAGCTTCTGTGTGCCTGTTTCCTCATCTGCAAAGCGGGGCTATCAATAGTAACATCCACCTCACGTTGGAAGGATGTGAGGAGTTAAAAGGAACTTAGTATAGCGCCGGGCACTTAGAAGGGGCTTTACGAAAACTTGTTAGAGTTTGTAGGTAATGGCATACACCCTGGGACATACTCAGCATAGTGGGCTTCGTGACGAGATGGCTGAAGAGTCATCAGGCCGTTCCACACTTGCACAGAATATGACCGATCCTGGGGAGCAGGGTACCTTGGGCCTGGTCCACACCTATCAGGATCAAAAAGCATCATTTTGAAACCTATTGGTAGCAGTGAGAATGCTGTTAAGTTGCCAAGTGCTCAGATGTTTTTCGGCGGAGCCTGGGTTTCCATTGTGCTTGGGACATGTGGTTCGTCCTTTCCACCAATGTCCCTTTTGAGCGAGTGGGTCCCAGCTCTGTCAAGTCACCCAGCAAAGGACGGTTGTCAATGCTGTCTGTCCGGTGGGTTAGGCCGAACTCAATAGACAGGAACAATAAAACCCCTGAGCAGGAGAGACAGAGGGGAGGAAAGGCTTTCCTGTTCCTTGCTAGGCTAAAGAGAAACCCGGGGGCATCTCAGGGAGCCCCTGGCCTGCAGCAGTCCGTGCAGCCTGAGCCGCTGCTGCGTACTCCCACCGCTTCTCACGCACTGGGGCACCCCAGCCCAGGAGGGTCCCACCAGTTTTTAGGGGCTCCCAACAACCTCAGTTATGGCCGGATCTCCTACATATACTTAAATCCTTCCCTACAAAGCCCTGATCCGGGAACCTCAGGACATCCGATGTGGGTGCCAAGCAGAAACCCGGGATCCCAGCACCGCCCACGGCATCCTGAAGTTTGATTGGAAGCTGCAGGGCTTGGCAGAGCCTGCTGGCTGGTAATGAGAAAGGCCCAGACTGCCTGGGAACAGAGGGGCCTCTCCCCTTGCTCGAAGCAAAATGCAACGTGCCGTCCATCTCCTCTCTGGCATCTCCCCAGCCCTTCTCCAGGGAAGCTAAATGCTAGGCTTCATCAATTGGTCAATAAGTCGTGTTTATTGAGCTGACAGTGTGTGCATACCAGGGTGTGGGAGCGGTAGAGAAAGATGGATGAGAAAGGGGGAAAAAACCCACAAACCCAAAACAAATGTTAGGATTTTCTATAAAGGATAAGTACCCTACGCCTTCCTCTCCCATGCACAGCTGGGCAGCTCACCCTCCTTTCTTCCTTCCCCTTGCTAGAGGCCTGCTGGCCCTCCTCTCCCAAAGGTTCCACCAAGAAATGGGCACTGGGATGACCCAGAACTAGAAAGCCCTTCTTTATGCAGTGCTGACCTCTAGAGGCTTCCAATTAAAAAGCATCCCAAAGGACCAACTTATTTTTACTGCCGGTTTCTCCATCTGTGCAGTTACCACATTTTCCTAGAAAACAAGGAGGAGAAAATGTCTCTGGCTCCCTTAAATGTTACCTAATAGGAAATGCCTACCTCATTCTTAGGCTGCCTAACTACAGCTCGCCCAGATTTTTTATAAATGTCAATGTTTTCTGCTCCCAGAGGGGAAAAAAGGTGGGTCAGAGATAGGCAAAGTATTTCAAAGTTACTTTCCTACTGTGGCTCTAAGAAGAAAGGTATCCTGCCAGCTACTTCGGGAGGCATTTCTTGAGTTTCCAAAGTAACGGATGGCCAGGCCCACCACAGGGAAAGGAATGTTCGCTCACCCCAATTCGGCAGGGCATCAGGCAAAACTATGTGCCAGTCCCCCGAGACCCCCCTGCATACAGGGACAACAAGCCCACTCGCCCCAGCCCCGGCACAGGATCCAAGCACTGGGTAGCGGCTTTAGTTTCGTTTATTCTGTTTGACTTCAACCCATTCACGTCCACAATGAACACTAGAAACAATAAAGCATCCCACCTGACCTGACTTTCCTATGGAAACAAAATTCATTTCTAAAGGAGATGAGATTGGTTATAATATTCCTAAGCAAAACACCCCAGAGCTTCCTATTTTGTTATAGCTCTTTATTCCATAACACTGATCACAAAGAGAAGTATAGGAAGGCAGGTGAAAGTACTCTGGGATGTCAGCATCTGGCCCAATATACACCCACTATTTTGTCTGAGGCTTTATTTCTAAAAGGGATCCTAGGGAAGATGGGCTCAAAATCAGAAATAGTTTTGCCAATGTTAGCTTCCCAGTCCTGGTTTTGTGAGACAGCATTTTCCTTATAAACTTTGCTTTCCACCCTCTCTAACCCCACTAGCCAAGACAAGATACATTCCTACAATGCTAGTGCCTGGAGGGAACTTGGAAATGAGAGTGTACTCTTATTTGTGTACAGATGAATGTACAGATGAGAGAACAAAGGTCGGGGGTGGGGACATGCCAACGGCCACACAGTGGTCAGGGAGGACACGGGGCTAGAATCATTTTCCCCAGCCAACAGATTCCAGAGTGTTTCACTGCAAATGGAAAATATGGGTCTTTCTAAAGGAGCCAAGCTACAATTTATAAAGGTTATCTGTGCAAGGGATCAAATAACAGTAACAAAGAAATTCCCCCAGAAGAATGGCTTTGTCTGCGGAAGACCATGCCCCCACCCCACCGAAGCCAGAATCTTTGATGAGTGGGGCTCAGAAGGCTTGCACACAGCCCACCACTCAGGTCCAATCTCTGACGAGAGCCTTGTCCCGAACCAAGAACCACCAATGAAGTTAGTGAGTGCGTGTGTGCGCGCGCACACACACACACACACACACACACCTCTACCTGCATCTGCCAAGGCAAACTCAAATCTCATCTCACAATCTCTGGAGACCTATTCATTTGGGGAAAGAAGCTTGTTCTTAATCAAATAATGGGATTTACCACCGAATCCTGATTTAGCCTTCAGATGCCACTGTTTACTGAAGAACAATCACCGGGAGGACGGTCATGGGAAAACAGTGTCCTGTTGTCACAGAGCAACCACAGCTTTCTAATTGGTGCCACAAAGTACCTGTGGTGTCTCACCATGAGAGAAAAATCAGGGTCCTCGTATTTGTCCCTCAAGTACTGGCTTGAAGGAAGGCTGGAAAATCACTCACTACCAGCCACATCAGAAGAGATACACGCATGTCTTAAATTACTAACACCTGAATCATGCCAGTGGTTTCCATAATGACCTCCTCCCTCCTTCCCTCCCACCTCAGCTGCCCCCCCGGCCGGCCCTCCCGAAACCCCAGCCCCAACATCGCCAACCACAGACCTGGCTGGCGATCCTCATTCTCTGTCCCTCCTTTCCCATGAGGTGGGACCAAACACTGTGGAGGGAGTAAAAAAGAGGCAAACATCACCAG
Organism: Mellivora capensis; assembly: GCA_004024625.1. Classification (NCBI taxonomy): domain Eukaryota; kingdom Metazoa; phylum Chordata; class Mammalia; order Carnivora; family Mustelidae; genus Mellivora; species Mellivora capensis. The sequence goes on from PISX010030902.1 coordinate 7,300, forward strand.
ATTTGGAAGGCTCTTTAATAGCAAGCGTATGGTAATTACACTGGTGGATGAGATCCTCACTCCTCGGGGAGGGAGGACAGAGCAGATGCGGACAGGGTTCACTTTCGGGCTTTCACTGCTCGAGGCATCTAAAACAAAGGGTAACAAGTCTTTTTGGCAACCCATTTCACAGTTTTGTCATTTACAAGAGATTTCTTGGAAAGGATATATAAAGGCGAAGAAAACATACACACCCTGCATGAAATATTTTTGCCTAAGGAAAAAAGAACCCCCAAACTGTTCCTAGATTTTGCTTCTCATGTAGATGGCTCAACTCTGCTCTCCTAGCCAAATGAAGACTGGCTCACAGATCGTTCCCGATCTTCCCCGAGAACGGACAATTTGCTTTCTCCTCTAACAAGGTGACAGGACTGCTGTATCTTTACCCGCCTTGCTATCAGAAGGTACTCAGAGTGAAAAAACGACGCTTAAGAAACAAAAGCGAAACAGAAGAACGAACGAGGGAAAGGCAGCTGTACAAAGAACAGACTACCTGCTTTCTCGGTGGGACTGAGTAACTTGAATACAGTTCTCAGTAAGTGAAGTGTTCATTTTTACGTGGCCTGGCACACACTTTCGACAGCTTGGGTCTATTCAGCCACACGGTGCTGTAAAGAAGGTTTCTAACGTGTGATGCTCACGGTCCTCTATTTTTCTAATACAAATTTAAACAAAAATAGTGACGACACCATTTTATGTAACAATTTACCCAGGGGAACGTGAGCTATAGACATTTACCATGGACCCCACGTTGCCATGGACACCAGAGGCTACGGGCAGCCTGGCAAGTTTTAGATATTCTGAATAACATCTAAAAGGCTTCAGCCTTTCAGGTCATACCTGGTGTCACAAAACCAAGATAACTAGTCGGGTCTTTGTGGAAGAGGATTCATGTTTCATTCCAAAGGAAAAAAAAAAATGGGCTTCTCTGGTAATCTGAAGACTAAGTAATAGGCAGTGGCCCCTCTTTGGGGTTGACAGTCCTTCTAGGAAGAAGGATCTGTGATGCACTGGAGTTTTACTTGTGCTCTTTCTTCAACCCTGAAAAGTGGAGTAGGCAGGCTGTGCCCTCCAGCCCCTGGGGGCATTCCTGACCCATGGCCTCCTCCACACTGAGAGTGAGATCAAGTCCAGTTCACCTGCTGCCTGCCAGGTGATCGGAGTCCGCACATGTGGCTGCACACTGGAAAGACAGGTTTCTCTGGCTAACAGCTGGTTTACTGAGGGAAACTCCACCACCTTTGCAGGACACCTGCTGTCTCCTTGGCTGCCGGGCATTTGTAAAGCCGAAAATCCAATCCCCAACACAGGCCTTGCCTCTCAACTCGCAGGCAGTCCCTTCGAGGAAAGCCAGCTCCTAGTGGGATAGCCCTGAAAACAGTTTCCCTGTACCATGCACAATACCTGTCTTCCAGCTTTTTCTTTATTATTATTATTTTTTAAAGAATTAGACATTAACTCTCCCATCCTTTCTCATCTCTTCCCACTGCAGATTAAGTCCTGCCTATTCCTCTGTGCCTCCTGAACCATGGAAAATCGGGTTTGTTCATATCCGTTTCCCAACTTGTGAATTTTAATATGCAAGGGAGATTTCTAAAATATAAATTCCAATGATGCTGGGAAGCACAGCTCCCCGAAGTCCATACACTTTGTGCTCTTATGAGACAGACACAATCTTTGGAGATGTCATTGTGCTGAAGGAAAGGTTTCTATTTGTATGTGAAAAATGACAGTAGCTATGAGAGGAGAGAAATTTTTCACTTAAGGACCCTGGAAACCTAAATCTGGCACCAAGACACAGGGAGGATTCCTAAATAAGAGACTCTCATGTTCTAGTCATATAAAAAAAATCCAAAACACACAAAAAACCCCAACGTCCTATATGCTGCTATGAGCCCGGGAGACGTGAGTGTAACTGAGCCAGAGTGTGGCAGGCGTCGTGGGGGGGGGGTCCTACCTCCCTGCCTGGCTCCCTAACTCATTCTCTGGTTTCCCAAAGTGTGCTCGGTGTGACTGTCAGGCAGAGCCAGTGACTAGGTGGCCATAAGAAAAATGTCTCTGTGATTTACTCAAACCCAGCATCAGGGTTTGGTAAGGTTACCACAGGCAGGATTTCACAGCTGGCCCACAGTGATCAATAAGCCATCAATCATCCCTTCCCCCCAGTGTTCACACACACTCACACGCTCACATGCTCACACACACACAGTCTCTCTTCTTTCTCTCCTGGACAACATGGCAAAAAGTCAAAGTACTCCTCTTTCACCCTCTCCCTGTTCCTCTTCATGCAAAATTTCCTCTCTCAGTTAAGTTAAACTCATTCCACTTCCAAAGCCACAGTCTGTCGGGGCACAAGGGAAAGCCACGCCTTCCGCCGACAGAGCCTACACATCTGGGACAAGTATGTTTCTGTATCTCTGGGCCTGTGTCCTCCGTCTAAGGGACCGGAAGTCATCAGCCCCTCAGGATCAGGCTCGAGGGTCCCCACACTCATAGAACATCAGAAACCAATTCCAAGGTAGTCCTGTGGCCAGCTTCCTCAGGACAGCATCTCCGCAAGATCCAAAATGTATTTCTTTCTCCTTTCCCTAAAAGTGTCCTTGACCACTGCTCTTAGCACACATACATACCATAAGGCAGTTAGGGAATGACAGTGGTGAAAGCAGAAGGGCAAACAGCCCTTGTTTCAGGCGAGTCAGGGGACTTGCCCAAGGTCACGCTGTCTCTGGCAGAGCCAGGGCTAGAATCCAGGTCTCTCTCCCAACTCCCATGTTTCTGTGGTGCTTCCCACAGCACCAAACTAACTCTTCTTAAGTGTTTATCTGTTTGTGAAAGTCAGGAATTCGTCTAACCACAGAACCTCTTCCTTAGCAAAGACGGCCACCTGCCTTGTTGGCCGTCGGGGGTGGGGGGGCGCTCTGGCTCTGCACCAGGCGAGCTCTGACGCCACACGCACACCCTGGACTGTGAACCCCCAGCCGGTGGGAGCCAGTGCAGGCACAAGCAACAGCAAGGGCAGCTGGGGAGGGGCACAGTCAGAAAAAGGAAAGTTTTGGAGGAAACGGTTCGATCTGCTAATGCCTTCTGGGGTTTTGCCATGAAAATAAGCGACACACAGTACTGTTATCCTCAATTCCTGGGGCAGAACAAAGAGGAGATTTCTCCTCAGCCCACTGAATGGCTGAGTAGATCTCAGTTCAGTGTTTATAAATAGAACATTAACATAAGAATACCAAAATGCATTTGGTCAGAGCCTAAACGCTTTTTCATAAAATACATTTTATATTAATGTCCATTCCATTCGCAAACATATGTAAATTGAGCTGCTAAGCCTCTATGTGTAAAATTCCAGTTTACCTTCCAATGGAGCAGGCTAGTCAAGCTTCTTCACCTCAGTCAGTAGCAGAAGTCACTCTTTCAGCCTATTGTGTTAAAACAGAGGGTCACCAAACCCCAGCGCTATATAGAACACAGCTCACACCCGCCTGCGGTCAGGTACTCAGTCAATGGGAAGACAGGCAAGGCAGCAGAGCACAGAACACGCTCACCCGCTGCAGGAAACATCAAGGTCTGTGGCGGGAATAGGCTACTCGGAAGGAAATTCATTTCACGTGAAATTAACCTTCCATACGCTTTTCCAAGAAAAGAAAAAAAATGTGGGTACTGAAGCATGGAAGGAAACCGCTGTACTGTTTTCCCCATGACTTAAAACTGCAGTACCCCGTTCTACCACTAGCAGCCGCACTCTTCATGGCACCAGTCAATCAAACAGAAAATGGTGATAGAATCAGGTTAATACTGACAGGCCTGGAAGATAGAGAAGACTCCCGGAAGCTCTGTGCTCGCTGCTGCTGCTTTTTTGTTTTTTGTTTTTATAAGTCCCAAACTATGAAAACCTAACAGCCATGTGTATGCATGTTAGTAACATTTCCACTCCAGATGCTATGTTTGGTCAAGGGTTGTGAAAGAGGCATTCTCCTTTCAGAGATCCAGAAGGGTCCAAGAAAATGAATACTTTATATAATTCCACGTAAGCATTACAAAGGATGTCCCCTGTAAGTATTTGTTGGCTAAGTAGTAACAGCAGTGTTTCCAATTATTAAGTAGCTGTTTCTGTCAGTTGTCTTAGTATTTTGATCACTGAAACTCCCCATCTGAACCAAGCTAACCCACAACTTAAAGAGTCCCAATTTGATATCGCTTTAAAAATTCACTTCTGTTAGGTCCGTCCAAGGACTTGATTACAGTTTTTTAAATAAATTATACAGTGGGATCCTTTTCTTGACCTTTTCTTTTTTAAGGAATAAAACACAAATTAATAAAGTAAAGAAAGATTCCATTATAAGTTAAAAAAAACTGTTTATCCTGGTTTATTTCCCCCATTAAATTTATCTATGGCTTCAAAGTTTAAGTGGCACTTGGATTCTGAATGTTTTCATGATTTAACAAGTTGCCATCTGGTTATAAAGAGAGAATGTGAATGTTTCATTTCATATGTGGGACGGTTTATAGATATTTTAAAGAAATCAATCATTTATGTCACCCCATTGATATTTTCCACTATTAGATTTTAAAAGTGGCTTTGGAATTAGCATGTTTTAAAATAACTGAACATGCAAGTAATGCTTATACCAATCATGAACCCATTGCTATCTATCCAGGTAACTTAGTAATGGCAGAACACTTCAACAAAGGCTTCTCTGCCTCTCTTCCCTTCTTCGTCCAAGGCTAAGTGATTATCCTTTTCTGCTCTTGTATTTGCATTTGTGCAGTTTAATGAATAGATATTAAAATTCATGCTTTATAAGCAAATTCCTTCACTTATGGACACTTAAAAAGTACATAAAAAGTGCAGACTGCATTTCTTCTCTGTCATGCTTTCCCTCAATAATGTCACCTGTGAGGACTCAAAACATATCCTTAATACATTCAGAGTTCTCTACATCCGAGTCAGCGAATGGTAGTTCTCCAACACACACTCAAGAGAGAACAGTCAGCCACAAAATGGACTCTAAATTCAAAATGGCAAAGGCTACCGAGACAACCCCATAAAAACCCACTGAAACGGGAGTAAAATTCAGGTCACTTCTGAGCAAAGCTCATCCCAGATATTTTGCAGTCAATAAGAAGGTACTTAGTTTGAATTTGGATGCTGGGAGTCAGACGTCCTGTTTCGAAGTGCTAATGCAAAAAATGCTAACCCAGGAGCACACGACCCCACCTCAGGTACCAGGGGGGTCCACTCTCCTTCTCAGGTGGGAGCCCTCGGAAGGTTACTGCTGACTGACCCCCATTTGGGGGTGGTCTGCCTCTGGCTCCTCCTCTTCCACGTCTGCACTGTACTCTTCAAACGCATCATCGTCAGCATCCGGAAGCCCCAGTAACTAGAGGAGAGAGGAGAGTACAGTGTGAGCTCCAAATGGCGCATTGGCAGGAAGAGAACCAATCACATCCGATCCAAATTCATCAACGTTCAAGAGGACTCAGCACAGCAGCTACAGATTTCCCACTGGAGTCAATCATCCCTACAACCATTTATGAACATACTGGATGAAAATGTCAGTCCTTCAGTGGACTGGTGCCCAAAGGGCTAGGTTTTATTGGGGATCCTGGAGACTCTCTACTTTTAAGTATCAAAACATGGCACCCACACACCACCAATGGAGAATAATATCGTACACACACACACACACAACCCTGGGATGTCAGCCATAATACAATGAACACGCTGACTGTTCCATCAAGACACAAAAATCTACCCCCTCTATATTTTCTTCCCAAAAACCAAGTGCTGCTAGTATTTATAACGCACATGTAAAAATGCGAAAGCCACTGAAAAGTTTAATTTTTTTTGATTAAATTATGGTGCATCTGTAAGATGGGATCTTATATACCTACTTAAATTAGTATTTTGAGTAACTTGATACAGAAACATGTACCTAACTGTAAAAAGAGCATGGTGAAAATTGCATTTTCATTATGATACAGATTTTATTAAAGTTTATCCACAACTCCATGGCAAAAAAGACTTCGAATGAAATACATCTAAATTTTAAAAGTATTGTTTCAGGCAGTGTGGTTACGGGTAAATTTTTTCCTTTTTATCTTTTTGTATTTTCCAAAGGCTCTATCATTATCTTCGGGGATATTCACAATAAATACCCAGGAAACATCTTTTCAAAGAACAGAATGGTCTTTGCTTGGAAACTAAGTGTCGTTTGCTGGGCCTGATCAATATGAAAGAAAAGCCTCAGTGGTGGCAGGGAGCCGAGGCCTTGGCTACCCCTGGGTCCTGCCTGTGATCACCGTGCTTCCGTCCCACTGCCTGTGATCACCGTGCTTCCGTCCCACAGCTCCTCCCTCCAATTTAGTCTCGCATGGCCCTGACGTTCTCACACGGTGGACTGCTCGACTGATCACTTTCAGGCAATTTCACTGAATGGTGCCGGGATCCCAGCTAACTGGATGAAGACACTACAGTAAGACGGACCATTCTGTTTGCTTTGCATTGCCTCCCGAATGCCCTGCGACCCCTCCCCTTCTTCCCATCCCCCGCCCAAATGCTGACAGGAGGAAACAGTAAGTCCCAGTCAAAAAAATGCTTTTCCCGTGAAGTTCTCCAACCCCAACTCCTGCGGGTCTCACAGAGCCCTGTGAACACACTCTGGACAAGATCATCTGCCAGGCCCTTGGTCATATTCTATGTGGGGCCTGGCAAGCCCTGCGTGACCAGCTGTAGACACACAGGCTTTCCCCTTCGAGCTCCAGAGCACACCAGCTGTCTCAATGGGCCACCATTGACTTGGAGGGGTGGGGCGAGAGGAGCAGTCTCTGCTAGCCTGGATACTGTGGAGCAATCTCGTGTATGCTTGGGGGAAGAAAGAAGCCCGTTTCTCCTCCTGCTGTCACCCTCTCACATTGCGGAACAAGCCCAAGATAACATTCGCCTCTAAAGAGAGAGAAAAGATGGCTACAGTGAACACAGATGGTAAGTATTTTGATGTCCCATTTTTTAGCTGAAGAGCTGCTTGGTGACACAGCGAGATCAAAGTGTCAAATGAATGACGATATTTCAATTGCTGATAAAACAGAAATATCGCGGGGCGCCTGGGTGGCCCAGTGGGTTAAAGCCTCTGCCTTCGGCTCAGGTCATGATCCCGGGGTCCTGCGATCGAGCCCTGCATCGGGTTCTCTCAGCAAGGAGCCTGCTTCCTCCTCTCTCTGCCTGCCTCTCTGCCTACTTGTGATCTCTGTCAAATAAATAAAAATCTTAAAAAAAAAACAAACAAACAGAAATATCGTGGCCCCTACCAAGAACCTTAGAATTACTTAGATGCCAACAAAGGGCACATTAATTCAACAATAAATGTGACTCCTCACTGCACTGAAGGGATACCCCTCAAAAGAGGAACAGCCAGTGGGTTCTCTCTCATTTAACAGATCTGACTGGTAGCCACTGCCTGGATCCCTAGGTTGAGGATTCCAAGGCTCAGTGGGAAACACTGTGGTCAAGTCGCCATGTGTCCGTGAGTAAAGAAGGCACAGTCGAGGCACACATCTACACATTTGCCATCTTGTCCTAAAGACACACACCACTGGTTATTCTTTTTCATAATACACTTGAGTAATTCACATAGGCCCCAACCATAGGTACCCCTCAACACCCTTCCTCTTCTTGGCTTAGGGCGGTCTGTACAAGAGGTTCTGGTGAGCCAAGTACGAAACCATTATCACTTCTCTTCCTCTTTCTCCTCTGCCTAGCTCCCTGCCTTCCTTCTGACGTAAATCCAAAGCACATAGTTTTAGGTCTAGAGCATCCACACAAGTAAGGCCTTTCCCTGGGATTCGACCTGTAGAATCCCTCACTCCCGACCCTTCCAGGAGAAAGAAAAGAAGCAGTTCTGACAGGCTTTCCCGACTTCCCAGGCCCCTTAATGCCGGGTCTACAGAGTCACTGAGAGGCTGTGCAGAAAAGGCACTGGACCCGGCATCCAGAAGCCAGGGCTCTAGTTGGGGACCTTGGCCATGGCACTACCTTTGCTGAGCCTCAGCGTCCCTCTCTGTAAACTGGGGACCATGACACCTGCTCTATGTCCAGAGAAACTATGGAGATGAAATGAGAAAGCGGGCACCTGGGTGGCTCAGTCGTTAGGCGTCTGCTTTTGGCTCAGGTCGTGATCCCAGGGTCCTGGGATGGAGCCCTGGATCGGGCTCCCTGCTCAGCAGGAAGCTTGCTTCTCCCTCTCCCATTCCCCCTGCTTGTGTTCCCTCTCTCGCTGTGTCTCTCCCTGTCAAATAAATAAATAAAATCTTTTTTTAAAAAAATGAGAAAGTGAATGTTCCAAAGGCGGCAAGTTGCAGAGCTTTATGTGAATTTGTGAGGTTAGGTCCTGTTACCTTGGCTTCTCATTTTAAAGCCCAGCAGTTATTATTCAAGGGGACATGGCCTCCAGGCCCTGCTTCTCCCTCTCCCTTCAGCTGTGCTTGCTGTCGGACCAGCTCACTGTTAATCAGTACGACAACAAGCAGGAAGAGAAGGAAGGAACTCAATTCCATTAGCCTCCTCACTTGATTCTCACACTCACAGTCAGTGTGCCATTCCACAAACCAATCTGGTCATACTTCAGATTTAATAATGATAGTTAATATTGGTTACGTGACTATGTGCTAGGCATGGAGTTGGGCAGCCTTACATATATGAATTCTGTTAGTCCTCATTATAGACCTCTGGGGTAGGTATTAACCTCCTATTACAGATAAGACCTAGAGAGGCTGAGTAAGTTGCACGGAGTCACCCAGTAAGTGTCAGAGCCAGAATTCAAACCCAGGCCATCAGATCACAGACTACAACCTAACCTCCAGGCACCCAGGAGACTCCCTTCCAGCTGTCAGTGCTGCTCCTACAACTGGAAGCTTCAATGTCTTCTACTGAGTAATACACCTTTTAAAAAATTCAACGTGCAATGTTAATGTCTACATTTATGAGTTTATACAACTGGGAAAAGCACAGAGGAGAACAGGAAAAGCACTAGAACTATAATTTGCCTGGGATTGCAAAGAATACCATACAGACAAGTAATAATCCAGCATTCCCACATCTGTCTCTAGTCCCACCTATGGCAGGTTAAATCAACATTTAACTTCTGGATCTGTTTTTTGTTTGTTTTTTGTTAAGTAAGCTCCACACCCAGTGTGGAGCCCAACATAGGGCTTGAACTCACAACCCTGAGATCAAGACCTGAGCTAAGATGAAGAGTCAGATGCTTGGGGTACCTGGGTGGCTTAGTGGGTTAAAGCCTCTCCCTTCGGCTCAGGTCATGATCCCAGGGTCCTGGGATCGAGCCCCACATTGGGCTTTCTGCTCAGCGGGGAGCCTGCTTCCCCCCCGCCGCACCCCCCCCACCGCCGCCAGCTGTCAAAAAAAAAAAAAAAAAAAAAAAGAGATGCTTAACCGACTGAACTACCCAGGTGCCCCTGGATCCAAATTTTTAACAGTCAAGAAGACCTGCCAAACACAGGAATACAAACAGACTGGTAAGGACCCTGGGATTCTTGCTTTTACGATGTATATATGTTGTTTTTTTTTTTTTAAGATTTTATTATTTGACAGATCACAAGTAGACAGAGAGGCAGGCGGAAAGGAGCAGGCTCCCTGCTGAGCAGAGAGCCCGATGCAGGGCTCGATCCCAGGACCCTAAGATCATGACCTGAGCAGAAGGCAGAGGCTTAACCCTCTGAGCCACTCAGGCACTCTGTGTAAACGCTCTTATAAAGAAAGGGATACAGGCCAAGAAATCCTATCTTATATATTTAAATTAAATTACTTTAACAGTCATAATCATTAATTCTGTTCAGTAAAATTTTTTCATTTGACCGGAAAAAAAATTTTTTTTTAAAGGGAGAGAGAATTTTTTTTTTAAGATTTTATTTATTTATTTGACAGAGATCACAAGTAGGCAGAGAGGCAGGCAGAGAGAGAGAGAGTGAAGGGGAAGTAGGCTCCCTGCTGAGCAGAGAGCCCAATGCGGGGCTGGATCCCAGGACCCTGGGACCATGACCTGAGCCCAAGGCAGAGGCTTTAACCCCCTGACCCACCCAGGCGCCCCTGACCGGAAAAAAATCTTTATGCTAACCCTGAACAATAGTGCTGGCATTTCCAGGGGTTTGCTGTGCAAGAAGCTGCCTCTGGGCAACCCACAGTTTCACAAAAAAACTTCTGGGGCCCACCCACCTAAACAGGGTTGTACCTGAAGGGTAGAAATGCCAACACTTAAGCATTAAAGTTTCTTAGACCCAGGAGAGTATCAGTGATCTTCAGACAATCCAGGTCCTTTAGAAAGTGAGATAAACTAGCTGAGGACACATTTGGTTGGGATTTCCCATCTGCTGTCTTCAAAGGTGGCCCTCACTCAGCATAGGGGGCTAGACTGTGTCTATGGAAGAAAGGGAGAGGACATCTCTGCCTTGGAGGGCACAGTCAATTAGCTAGGGGGCTTTTAGCAAGTGTCTTTGTGGCTTCAGAGGTCCCTGGAAGCTCCTTCCAAAGGACTCCTTGGAGCACTTTTACTGTGGATGTGAGTCACCCAGAGATCTACTTACAATGTGGATTCTGATTCAGCTGGTCTCAGGTGGGACCGGAGATTCTGCATTTCTAACAAGCTCCCCGGTGATGGAGATACTACTGGTCCAAAAACCATACTCTGAGTATTAAGTATTACCCTAAAGCTTTGGGGAAATTGCCACTGTTTATCTTAATGATCAATGACGCTGGG
>PISX010030903.1:0-18067 GCA_004024625.1 Mellivora capensis
TGCTCTCCTTGTTAAGTGAACTTGGTCTTGGCTGGATTTCTTTTGATCTTCTGGGGGAGGGGCCTGTTGTAGTGATTCTCAAGTGTCTTTGCCCGAGGCAGAGCTGCACCGCCCTTACCAGGGGCCGGGCTGAGTAATCCGCTCGGTTTCACTTTCGGGAGCTTTTGTTCCCTGAGCGCTTTCTGTAGAGTCTGGAGGACGGGAATGAAAATGGCGGCCTCCTAGTCTCCAGCCCGGAAGAGCTGAGATTTGGGGCTCCACTCCTCAGAGAAAAGCCCCGGCCCACTCACGTCTTCCTCGCCTCTGGCCGCGCTCCGAACTCACCCAGCCTGCGACCGGTTCAAGGTAACCCCGAGCTGAGAGCTCACTCCTCGGCTCTGTCTCTGTAGCCGGCTTCCCGCTCTGATACCTGCTAGCTCTGGGACACTCAGACACCCTTCTGTGACCCTGTGGGACCTGGGGCCACGCTGACCCCGCGTGGGCTTCACCCCGGTTTAGCCTCTGGAGCGATGTCCCTCCGTGGAGCAGACTTTTAAAAGTCCCGATTTAGGTCCGTTGCTCCGCCGCTTGCCGGGAGCCGGCCCCTCCCCCGCGGTCTATCCTCCCGTCACTTTCAATTCACTTCTCCGCCGGTCCTACCTTTCAGAAAGTGGTCGATTTCCTGTTTCCAGAATTGCTGTTCTTCCTCTCTTCGATCTCCCGTTGGATTTGTAGGTGTTCGCAATGTTTTGATAAGCTATCTAGCTGATCTCCTGCTACCTGATGTCGTCTCAGCTGCTACTTCTCCGCCATCTTGCTCCTCCCAGTCTAAGATAGCCTTTTTTACTTCACTCTACAAACATCTAATATATGTTAGTTAGTACAATATAAATAAGGCCATCTATTGAAATCTAGATGTAATTATACTCTACAAAAGGTCTATTTAAAAAATATATACTAGCTTATAACTGGCTGTTAAAAAAGACAATTTCACTTATATGTCCACATATGTACTAAAATGATTGGTATTCAAGCCAAATAGTAAAAATGTCCTCATTTTGCACAGTTCTAGAATGCATAGATTCCAGGTACCATGCGTTAGTTAAATAATACCAATCCCCCAACAACACACAGTTCACGTTTCATTCACCATGGTACAATGACGGTCAGTAACCGAATAAAGTACAAACTTTACTGTTAGCTCTTCAGTACATAAATTACTATGCAAATAACAGATGTATATTATGGTTAATGACCAATTGCATCATTATTTTTTCAGTCTTTTGGTGATTGGTCACCGAACATATACTTAGTTTATGTGCTAAGTATGTGTTTATGTTCCCTTCTTTTTTTCCCCACTGATAAACCCACATGGCATTTAACAAAAATATATAATGAGGGATGCCTGGGTGGCTCAGTTGGTTAAGCGGCTGCCTTCGGCTCAGGTCATGATCCCAGCGTCCTGGGATCGAGTCCCACATCAGGCTCCTTGCTCGGCAGGGAGCCTGCTTCTCCCTCTGCCTCTGCTTGCCACTCTGTCTGCCTGTTCTCGCTCTCTCTCTCTCCCTCTCTCTCTGACAAATAAATAAATTTTTAAAAAATTAAAAAATATATATATAATGAGTGTGTTATCCAATAAAAATAAAAATTCAAAAAAGAAACTAAACGTTATTTTTAAAGCTAATGTATATATTTTTAACTCAATAATAATTAACATAATATTATACTAGCTTCATGTATACAATATAATGTGAAATAAGTCAGTCAGAGCAAGACAAATACCATATAATTTCACCCATAAGTGGAATTTTAAAACAAATGAACAAAGAAAAAGAAGGACTGGAAAAAGAAAGGACCAGACTCTTAAATACAGAGAAGAAACTAGTGGTTGCCAGAAGGGAGGTGAGGGGATGAGTAAAATAAATAAAAGAGATTAAGAGTACACTTACCTTGATGAGCACTGGGTAATGTATAGAATTACTGATTCACTAAATTTTACATCGAAAATTAACAATGCTGTATATTAATTATACTTCATTGCTGAGAAGAGACACTGCTGGCAAAGAAGGACCTGCCAAAGAAATGAATGAACTATTGCTGAGTTTATCAAGAGGATGATATTGAAAATCCCAATGACTGGGGGAGGTGTTAAGATGGCAGAGCAGTAGGAGGACCCTATGCCTGTCTCAACCCTCAAACACAGCTAGATAAATATCAAGTCATTCTGAACACCCAAGAAATCAATCTAAATGCTGAGAGAACAAACTGCAGAACTAGAGGGAGAAAAGAAGCCACATCATGGAAGGTAAGAGGTGGGGAGACCCAATTCTGGTTAGAAAAGAATCATGGATGCTGCAGAGGGGATGGAGCATTGATCTTGGAGAGAGAGGAGAGAAAGAGAGAGGGAGAGAGAAACAGAGAAAAAGCAGCACACAGAGAACTGCACAAGAGAGACACATCCCCAAAAAAATCAACTGGAAAAACTAGAGCAGCTGATTATCCGTGTTTTTATAAACAGTGGAGCTCAATGTCTGAGGTTTTAGAAGTCCAAGACACTACCGAGTGGAGATTGACTGGCATACCAGCGCTCCTGTGGGGAAGAAGGGCAGAGGGCTAGGAGTGGACAGCATGGTTTGAGGATCCCCTGGGTCACATACTGGGAGAGAAATTTCCCCTTCTTGGAGTGCATTTGGGAGAGGTAGCACAGCCTCTTGGGGGACAAAAAAGCTGGTGAACAGTTATTAGCATAGAAAGAGACACCTGCTGAGGGGAGCAGACCTTGGCGTAGCTTTTTGCTGCACTCTACCATAAACTCAAAGCCCCAACATGGTAGTGCAACTGCTTCTCTGGGACTAACCGATATCAGCCACAGCATGAGAAGATCCTCCCCCAGAGAATCAGCCCAGGTCCATGCCTCATAGATCTCTAAAATTTGGAGTTTTGAAATTGCTGCCTGCCTGAGATCAAACACAGGAGTACTCTGTCACCTGGCAGGCAGTCAGCTAGGACACAGCCATGGTAAAAGCAGGTATCTGACAGAATCCAGGAACACAAGAAAGAGATTGTTCACTCTTCTTGTGAGGGTTTCCTGAACAGTGGCAGGTGTGAATTCCCCACTTTGGGGACATGAGAGTGGGGCGTCACCACTTTCCCCATCCCCAACAGCACTGACAGACTTCAGTGAGCAACCCAGCACCCCCAGTGGAAGCTGGAGCCACTTACACCCAGCTCCACCCTCTGCACCCTGCAGGTGCATTTTTACTAGGACAAGTTGGCCTAAGAACCAGGACAGCAGTCCCTTCCCAGAAGACCATATGATTAAACTCATATTTGAAAGTTAAGAACCAAAACAGATGAACATAGGGGAAGGGGAAAAAAGAGAGAGGAAAGCAAAACCATAAGAGATTCAACTATAGAGAACAAACTGGGTTGATGGAGGGAGGTGGTTAGGGGTAGGCTAAATGGGTGATGGGTGTTAAGGAGGGCACTTGTGATGAGCGCTGGGTGTTATATGTAAGTGATGAATCACTAAACTCCACAGCTGAAACCAATTTTTACCATATATGTTAATTAACTAGAATAAAATAAAAACTTGGAATCAAATAAATAAATAAATGAATAAGAAAATCCCAGTGACTGAAATGACAACAATCTTCAAAGCCTGAGACTTTTTGTCTGAAAATCAACTTCAGACCATAAACTTCCAACAGAGAAAGGAATCTTTTGTTCAGGACTTGGTTCTGCTTTGGGAGGAGAAGCGTGCAAGTCTCAACGACGCAGCCCTTTTAGACATCAATTATACTTAATTTCATCGGCACCAGAAAGTTTGGGATATTTTTCAGATGAGTAAAGAACCAGGTGAAGACATTGACCTTTTTGATATGGAACAACTCAAAAGATCATTAAAAAAAAAATTCTTCAGAGAGCCTTAAAAAAAGTGAGTCTGCCCCAGAGACGCTGAGGAAAATGCAGTATGGATTCAAGTTGCCTGGGTTGTGGTATAGAAAGCCAAACCGGTACAAACCTACTTATGTGGTGTATTATTCCCAGATTCCCTATGCCTTCATTTCTTCCTGACAGCTAAAGAGCTATATACCCCTTCTGGGTCAGGCACTGATAGTTGGTAACAACCACCATAAGATTGTGAATATGGACCTCAGTAGTCAGCATCTGGGCTCTCTTAAGTCTGTTGTTTTTAAACAGTATAATCAGATCTTTGAAACTCACAGCTCCACTACACTTCTACAAGAAAGAACACTTGAGCTGGATATACACATGGATTTAGTGATCGTTCATAAAAACAATAGAGAGTCCAGGGAGTAACTCAAGAAACTTTTGGAAACTATCCTCAACCAAGACTAGAATTTTCACAAAATAAGCTTCAAATAAAATCAAAATGACTTAAATGGAGACATCTTGGCTGAGAGAAAGGAACCACTCTGGCGCCTAAAAATGCTCTCTAGCTCACATCTTCTAGACAGGTTGAAATCCTTAGCACCAGCCGGTATTGCAAATGCACCACTTCCTCCATTGCTCACTTGCATATCTAGTAAGGGAATGTATTATTTTAAAATTAGATATCTCTAATAAGAGGTATGTGGTTTTGTAAACACAATACTCCCTTGACTATACTGCATATGCATTTCAGTTAACAGCTAGCTGGATGGCTTCTGTTTATAAACTTGTGTTTTAGAAATTCACTCTTGATATTGACAAGTTTAAAATGTTTATATGATTGTTGGGACTGATTCTTTCCTCCTCCACTGGGAACTCCTCTCCCTCCACACCCTGCAAGCATAGCAATTGTGGACCTTTAAAAAGTGACAAGATGTCCTTTTTCTCACTCCTATCTCTCCTCAATCCTGGAGAGATCATGTTACAATTGCTTGTTTCAAGCTAGTTTCAGTTGCTTAAGCCTTGAATCATGGAAAGAAGAAGCAAGAAACTATACTCAACTCGACACTTTCTGGGAAAAATCATAAAAGTGATCCATTTAGAAGGTAGAGCTATGTCCATTAAGTTATGCTGGAGGTAGCATATCAGATGATTCAGTTATATAAAATAATAGTTTCATTGTGAATATGATACTGTTCATAATCTGTTTTACCATACAAATGACATTCAAATTCAACAACACTTGCTGATTAGGAATCTGGTTGCAATGACCAACCACTGTTTTGGATTGATGGCTTTAATCTGCATTAGGGACTGTCAGCAATCCAAAATAGTGGGTGTTAAAACTGTTTAAATTATAACACACCAATTTTGACTTTTAGTTCCCAAGATTATCTGTGATTGTGATTACTGCTTTTAGTATTAAATACTTGCTGATTTGTGAATAAAGATCTTTAGAAATTGATTTTTAAAAAATGAAAGAAAAGGGGAGGGGAAACAAGATGGCGGAGACGTAGGAGATGCTGTTTCAACCTGTCCCCTAAAGTGAGCTTATTACCTGCCAAATAACTCTGATCACCCATGAAATCAGCCTGAGATTAGAATTATACATGTCTGGATCTCTACGGGGGCCGAAGATGCCAGTGGACAGGTAAAGCGGAGAGGGAACATCGGACTAATATCAGAAGATAAACAAAAGGGGGAGGGAGCCACCAGAAGCGACCCATTGGAAAGTAATACCCCAATACGAGAGTGCCCTGTGATTGGGGACCAGCATAAGGTGGAGTCTGGTTGAAAGCACTCAAAAAGAGCAAAAGATCTTAAGGGGAAATTGGTGGAATTGGTCAGTTAGGGACAGGGACTTAAGCCCATGGACCCAGGGCTACCACCGCAGGCGAGGAATCAGCCTACACAGCAAAGAGCACAGCAAAGAAGCCAGGTCTTGGTCCCTGAGCTGCCAGTGCGCCTGAGAGCGTCTGAGTGGTGGTGCCCATGAGGTAGTCTGGGGTGGAAACAATCCGGTGCTCTCTAGAACCACAGCCTTTTGTGCTCTGCAGGCGCACTGCGTGATGCAACCCAGGCCTGAGTTGTGCCCCACACCCTCCCCAGAGAGAGGTGTGTGCAGGAGCCAACCAGTGCTCTCTAGGACTGGGAGATTCTGAACACTCTCAGCCCAGGCCAGCGTGAAAATCTCATTGCGCCATCTCTGGTTGGGACCTCTCTGGCGGTCTGGACCTGCCCAGACAGCCACAGCTAGTACTTCTCATGGTTTTGGGTACTAGCAGGAGTTCCTGTGACCCCAGAGACCATGACTGGGGATGTATTCTGCCAGGGGCAGAGGGAGAATTTATATGCTCTGGAGCACCAGAGGGGAAAAGACTGAGACTTCTCTCTGAAATGGAGGTCTGGGTACAATTTGCTTTCCTCTAAACCTCCAAAGAACCACCGAAAGCTGCCAAGGGGAGAGAAAACAAACAAATAAACAAACCAAAAAAAAAAAAAAACCCTCCAGAGAACAAAAGCCTGAGAAAACGGTTTCCTTGGAGCCCAGCCCCTTGATGGGGGTAGGAGGACTCAACTCTAGCAAGAGTCCCTGAAAAAACACAAGGCAGGCCTCTCACCCAGAAAGCCAGCCCCCCCCCAAAAAAAAAAAAAAAAAAAAAAAAAACAAGAGGACAACCACCACCACTACTTCATAGATACATTTATTTTTAATTCGTTCCCACTTTTCTGATTCTTTTCATTTTTTATATAACTTTTTAACCTATTGACCATCACAATGAGGTGTCCAGTACATCAAATTCCATAATAACTTTTTAACCCAAACTTTTTTGATACATATACCTGAGTTTTTCTTTTGCTTTTCTATTTTTCTATTTTTTATTTTACTTTATTCTTTTTTAATATTCATATAGAGATAAGCTTCAAGGTAATCCCTTTTCCCCAATCAATCTTACCCCTATATGTAAAGCAGTTTTAATCCCCCTTTATCTCAGGAAAGTTGAGTTACCTTTGTTAAAGGTAACAAAGATATCAAAATACATCCAGGAAGAATCAAAATAACCTTCCTTGCCCACACTGAGAATTTATAACCACCCTCCCATCTTTTTCTTCTGTGTTTCTGTGTACTTGTTTTTGTTCTGGTAGTATATAAATCTTATACTTGGGGTTCATTCTGACGGGGTTCTTTTTATTTATATTCTCTTATCATCTACTTTTTTTTAAGATTTTATTTACTTATTCGACACAGTGAGATCACAAGTAGGCAGAGAGGTAGGCAGAGAGAGATGGAGAAGCAGGCTCCCTCCGGAGCAGAGAGCCTGATGTGGGGCTCGATCCCAGGACTGTGAGATAATGACCTGAGCTGAAGGCAGAGGCTTAACCCACTGAGCCACCCAGACGCCCCATCATCTACTTTTGTCAGTCTTTTTCTTTGTCTGTTTTTGTTTGTATACTTTATAATTCTTACCTTTGGGGACCATTTGGGCTGGGCCTTCTCTTTTATATTTTCTTTTTTTTTTTTTTTCCTGTCTCCATCTCTCTCTCTTCCTTCTCTTTTTTGTTTTAGTTTTTTTTTTTTTCATTCTTTTTGGTGGGGACTCTCAATTGCTCAGAAGCATTCCAGAGTGCACCTTGCCTTCACCAGGATGGATACATCCAGGTACACATCTCCTCAGCCATATCTAACCAAAATGACTAGGAGGAGGAATACCCAAAACAGGAAAAATTCAGAGACTGAACCCTCTCCATCAGAGCTTTTGGATATGGAAATAAACAGTACGTCAGAAAGTGAATTCAGGCTAACAATTATCCAGGCAATAGCTAGGTTGGAGAAAGCCGTTGATGACAAAAAGCCTTTGATGATGAAGTGAAAGCCACCAGGGATGATGTTAACAATGCTCTCAATGAGTTCCAATAGAATATAAATTCTCTAAAAGCTAGGGTAACTGAGACAGAAGATAGAATTAGTGATCTGGAGGACAAACTGATAGAGAAAAAGGATCAGGAGAAAGCCTGGGATAAACAGCTTAGAAGCCATGAAAACAGAATTAGGGAAATAAATGACACCATGAAACATTCCAACATCAGAATAATTGGAATCCCTGAGGGGCAGGAGAAAGAAAGAAGACTAGAAGATTTGGTTGAACAAATTCTCCACGAAAATTTTCCCAATCTGGTGAATGGAACCAGCATTCGTGTACTAGAGGAAGAAATGTCTCCTCCCAAGATCACAGAATCTAGAAAGACCTCGAGACACATGACTGTGAAAATGATGAATCATAATTTTAGACAGGAGCTCTTGAAAGCAGCTAGGGGGAAGAGTATCCTTACATACAGAGGAAAGCCCATCAGAATGTCAGACCTGTCCACAGAAACCTGGCAAGGCAGAAATGGCTTGCAAGATGTATTCAAGGCACTAAAGGAGAAGAACATGCAGCCAAGAATACTTTATTCAGCAAGACTGACATTCAAAATGTATGGAGAGATAAAGAGCTTCCAAGACAGACAAGGTTTAAAAGAATCTGTGACCACCGAGCCGGCACTGCAAGAAACATTAAGGGGGGTTCTATAAAAGAGGGAAAAACCCAAGAATATCATTGAACAGAAATATATGGAGACAATCTATAGAAATACAGACTTCACAGGTAACACTATGTCAATAAAAATGTATCTCTCAATAATCACTCTCAACATGAATGGCCTAAATGCGTCCATAAAATGGCACAGGGTTGCAGATTGGATAAAACAATAGGACCCATCCATATGATGTCACAAGAGACCCATTTTGAACCTAAGGATACATCCAGACTCTAAGTGAAGTCTCCATCTTTCATGCCAATGCGCCTCAAAAGAAGGCTGGGGTAGCGATTCTTATATCAAATAAATTAGATTTTAAAATAAAGACTGTAGTCAGAGATACAGAAGGACACTACATAATTCTTAAAGCGACTATCCACCAAGAAGATCTAAAAATTGTAAATATTTATGCCCCCAATACGGAAGGAGTCAACTACATAAGACAACTGTTAAACAAGATAAAAAGGCATACTGATATGAATACATTAATAGTAGGAGACCTTAACATGCCACTCTCAGCAGTAGAAAGATCATCCAAGCAGAAAATCAATAAAGAAACAAGAGCATTGAATGATACCTTGGACCAGATGGACCTCATAGAAATATACAACATTCCACCCTAAAACAACAGAATACTCATTCTTCTCCAGTGCACATGGAACCTTCTCCAGAATAGACTACATACTGGGTCATAAATCAGGGCTCAACTGATACCAAAAGATTGAGATTACTTCCTGCATATTCTCAGATCACAGTGCTTTGAAACTGGAGCTCAACCACAAGAAAAAGTTTGAAGGAATTCAAACACCTGGAAGCTAAAGACCACCTTGCTTAAGAATATTGGATCAGGGACGCCTGGGTGGCTCAGTTGGTTAAGCAGCTGCCCTCAGCTCAGGTCATGATCCCAGCGTCCTGGGATCGGGTCCCACATCGGGCTCTTTGCTCGGCGGGGAGCCTGCTTCTCCCTCTGCCTCTGACTGCCTGTGCTCGCTCGCTCGCTCTCTGACAAATAAATTAAAAAAAAAAAAAAAGAATGCTTGGATCAGCCAGGAAATCAAAGAAGAACTTAAACAATTCATGGAAACCAATGAGAATGAAGACACTTCTGTCCAAAACCTATGGGATACCGCAAAGGTGGTCCTAAGGGGGAAATACATAGCCATCCAAGCCTCCCTCAGAAAAATTGAAAAATCCAGAATACACCAGCTGTCTTTACACCTTAAAGAACTGAAAAATCAACAACAAATTAAGCCAATTCCACACACAAGAAGGGAAATAATCAAGATTGGAGCAGAGATCAATGAGATAGAAACTAGAGATCCAGTAGAAGGGATCAACGTAACTACAGCTGCTTTTTTGAGAGAACCAATAAGATCGATAAACGATTGGCCAGACTAATCCAAAAGAAAAGAGAGAAGGCCCAAATTAATAAAATTATGAATGAAAAGGGAGAGATCACAACTAACACCAAGGAAATAGAAACAATCAGCAGAAATTATCATCAACAGTTATATGCCAATAATTTAAGAAACCTAGACGAAATGGATGCATTCCTGGAAAACTATAAACTTCCAAAACTAAACCAGGAATAAATTGACAACCTGAATAGACCGATATCTAGTAACGAGATTGAAGCAGTGATCAAAAATCTCCCCAAATCAAGAGCCCAGGACCTGAGAGATTCCCTGGGGAATACTACCAAACATTCAAAGAGGAAATAATACCTAGTCTCCTGAAGATGTTTCAAAAAATTAAAGCAGAAGGAAAACTTCCAGACTCTTTTTATGAAACCAGCATTACCATGATACCCAAACCAGGCAAAGACCCCACCTAAAGGAGAATTTCAGACCAATATCACTGATGAATATGGATGCTAAGATTCTCAACAAGATCCTAGCTAATAGGATTCAACAGCACATAAAAAGATCATCCACCATGACCAGGTGGGATTCATCCCTGGGTTACAAGGACAGTTCAACATTCGCAAATCAATCAATGTGATAGAACAAATCAATAAGAGAGAAGAACCACATGGTCCTCTCAATTGATGCAGAAAAAGCATTTGACAAGATACAGTATCTGTTCCTGATTAAAACACTTCAAAGTATAGGGATAGAGGTAACATTCCTGAACTTCATAAAATCTATCTATGAAAAACCCACAGCAAATATCATCCTCAATGGGAAAAAGCTCACAGCCTCCCCATTAAGATTAGGAGCATGACAAGGATGCCCACTCTCACCACTCTTGTTCAACTTAGTATTAGAAGTCCTGGCAACAGCAATCAGACAACAAAGAGAAATGAAAAGTATTCAAATTGGCAATGAAGTCAAACTCTCTCTCTTCGCAGATGACATGATACTTTATATGGAAAACCCAAAAGACTCTACCCCCAAACTACTAGAACTCATACAGCAATTCAGTAATGTGGCAGGATACAAAATCAATGTACAGAAATCAGTTGCCATCTTATACACTAACAATGAAAATACAGAAAGGGAAATGAGAGAATCGATTCCATTTACTATAGCACCAAGAAACATAAGATACCTGGGAATAAACCTAACCAAAGAGGTAAAGGATCTGTACTCGAGGAACTACAGAACACTCATGAAAGAAATTGAAGAAGACACAAAAAGATGGAAGACCATTCCATGCTCTTGGATCAGAAGAATAAACATTGTTAAAATGTCTATAGTACCTAGAGCAATCTATACTTTTAATGCCATTCCGATCAAATTCCACTGGTATTTTTCAAAGAGCTGGAACAAATAATCCTAAAATTTGTTTGGAATCAGAAGAGACCTTGAATTGCTAAGGAAATGTTGAAAAACAAAAATAAAACTGGAGGCATCACGTTACCTGATTTCAAGCTTTATTACAAAGCTGTGATCACCAAGACAGCATGGTACTGGCATCAAAACAGACACATAGACCAATGGAACAGAGTAGAGAGCCCAGATATGGACCCTCAACTCTATGGTCAAATAATCTTCGACAAAGCAGGAAAAAATATACAATGGAAAAAAGACAGTCTCTTCAATAAATGATGCTGGGAAAATTGGATAGCTATATGTAGAAGAATGAAACTCGACCATTCTCTTACACCGTACACAAAGATAAACTCGAAATGGATAAAAGACCTCAACGTGAGCCAGGAATACATCAGAATCCTAGAGGAGACATAGGCAGTAACCTCTTTGATATCAGCCACAGCAACTTCTTTCAAGATATGTCTCCAAAGGCAAAGGAAACAAAAGCAAAAATGAACTTTTGGGACTTCATCAAGATCAAAAGATTCTGGGGCTGGGAGGTTGGGGGGGCCAGGTGGTGGGTATTATGGAGGGCACGCATTGCATGGAGCACTGGGTGTGTTGTAAAACTATGAATTCTGTTATGCTGAAAAGAAATGAAATTTTTAAAAAGATCAAAAGCTTCTGCACAGCAAAGGAAACAGTCAACAAAACAAAGAGGCAACCCACGGAATGGGAGAACATATTTGCAAATGACAGTACAGACAAAAGGTTGATATCCAGGATCTATAAAGAACTTCTCGAACTCAACACATACAAAACAGATAATCATGTAAAAAAATGGGCAGAAGACATGAATAGACACTTCTTCAATGAAGACATAAAAATGGCTATCAGACACCTGAAAAAATGTTCATCATCACTAATCATCAGGGAGATTCAAATTAAAACCACATTGAGATACCACCTCACACCAGTTAGAATAGCCAAAATTAACAAGACAGGAAACAACGTGTGTTGGAGAGGATGTGGAGAAAGGGGAACCCTCTTACACTGTTGGTGGGAATGCAAGTTGGTGCAGCCACTTTGGAGAACAGTGTGGAGATTCCTCAAGAGATTAAAAATAGAGCTTCCCTATGACCCTGCAATTGCACTACTGGGTATTTACCCCAAAGATACAGATGTGGTGAAAAGAAGGGCCATCTGTACCCCAATGTTTATAGCAGCAATGGCCATGGTCGCCAAACTGTGGAAAGAACCAAGATGCCTTTCAATGGATGAATGGATAAGGAAAATGTGGTCCATATACACTATGGAGTATTATGCCTCCATCAGAAAGGATGAATACCGAACTTTTGCAGCAACATGGACGGGACTGGAAGAGATTATGCTGAGTGAAATAAGTCAAGCAGAGAGAGTCAAGTATCATATGGTTTCACTTATTTATGGAACATAACAACACGGAGGACATGGGGAGATGGATAGGAGAAGGGGGTTGAAGGAAATTGAAAGGAGAGCTGAACCATGAGAGACTATGGACTCTGAAAAACAATCTGAGGGGTTTTGAAGGGGTGGGGTGTGGGAGGTTAGGGGAGCCTGGTGGTGGGTATTAGGGAAGGCACGTATTGCATGGAGCACTGGGTGTGGTGCAAAAACAATAAATACTGTTACACTGAAAATAAATTTAAAAATTTTTAAAAAGATCAAAAGCTTCTGCACAGCAAAGGAAACAGTCAACAAAACAAACAGGCAATCCACAAAATGGGAGTAGGTATTTGCAAATGACAGTACAGACAAAAGGCTAATATCCAGGATCTATAAAAAACTCCTCAAACTCAACACACACAAAACAGATAATCATGTCAAAAAATGGGTAGAAGACATGAGCAGACACTTCTCCAACGAAGACATACAAATGGCTAATAGACACATGAAAAAATGTTCATCATCACTGGCCATCAGGGAGATTCAAATCAAAACCACATTGAGAAACGACCTTACACCAGTTAGAATGGCCAAAATTAACAAGACAGTAAATAACATGTGTTGGAGAGGATGTGGAGAAAGGGGAACCCTCTTGCACTGTTGGTCAGAATGCAAGTTGGTACAGCCACTTTGGAAAACAGTGTGGAGATTCCTTAAGAAATTAAAAATAGAGCTTCCCTATGACCCTGCAATTTCACTACTGGGTATTTTCCCCAAAGATACAGACGTAGTGAAAAGAAGGGCCATTTGTACCCCAATGTTCATAGCAGCAATGGCCACGGTCGCCAAACTGTGGAAAGAACCAAGATGCCCTTCAACGGACAAATGGATAAAGAAGATATGGTCCATATACACTATGGAGTATTATGCCTCCATCAGAAAGGATGAATACCCAACTTTTTTAGCAACATGTATAGGACTGGAAGAGATTATGCTGAGTGAAATAAGTCAAGTAGAGAGAGTCAATTATCATATAGTTTCACTTATTTGTGGAGCATAAGAAAAAACACAGAGGACATGGGGAGATGAAGAGTAGAAGGGAGTTGGAGGAAATTGGAGGGGAAGACGAACCATGAGAGACTATGGACTCTGGTAAACAATCTTAGGGTTTTGAAGGAGTGGGGGATGGGAGGCTGGGTGAGTCTGGTGGTGGGTATTATGGAGGGCACATATTGCATGGAACACTGGGTGTGGTACGTAAACAATGAATTCTGGTACACTGAAAAGAAATTTTAAAAAATAAATTTAAAAAAATAATAAAAAATGAAAGAAAAAAAAGGAAAAGGTAAATGAAGTCATAGAAGAAAAAGCCAATTTTGGATATGGTGACACCACCACGGTTTCGGGAGGTTTGATGTATGAAGATATAACATAAATTAGGAATCTGGTTGCGATGACCAACCACTGTTTTAGATTGGTGGCTTGCATCTACATTAGGGACTGTCAGCAATCCAAAATAGTGGGTGTTAAAACTGTTCAAATTATAACACATCTGATTTTGACTCTTAGTTCCCAAGATTATCTGTGACCGTGATTACTGCTTTTAGTATTAAATATCACTGCCAACAGTGAAAAGATCTGTGGACTTGTATAAAATTTACATTCATCTTTATCCACATTTCCCAGTGGAGCCCCTGGCCCTGAGAATGTTTAATAATTCATATGATACAAGGTACACCGTGATGTGGCTTCAACTGTTTTCTTGATAAACTCTACCAGAGAACAAAGTGATCCTCAAATTATTGTCACCCTGGATAATATTCTCTCTGGAATGCTCTGAAAACCAAACGAAGGGACTAAACAAAATAAACAGTATACTCCACTCATTTTAAGCCTATTAATTGTTTCCATGAGGTTTCCCCACAGGTTAGGTAGGTCCAGTACTGGAGTGCATGAACTAATGTCAATTATTATTTTCCAATGTTGTTCAAAAATTAATAAGGCAAAATACTAGAACTCACTTGGCTTTCTTGCAATACATATTTATTCCTTCTTTTCCCTCTGGCCACCTGTCTGCAACTGAAGGTCTTATTTCTCTGAGCATATCTTTCCAACTTACACTATGAACCAGAGAAGGCCTAAGAGAAGGCTTTAAAGGTAAAGTTAGTATTGTCCCAGTTTTTTTTTAATTAACATATAACATATTTTTTTGCTTTAGGGGTACAGGTCTGTGAATCACCAGTCTTACACAATTCATAGTACTCACCATAGCACATACCCTCACCATTGTCCATAACCCAGCCACCCTATCCCTCCCCCCACCTCCCATGTCCCAGTTTTTCTTAATCCCTTTTCCTGTCCTCTCTGAGACTTACGAGCCTTCTGTTCTCCAGCTTCTTCACCAACTTCTTTCAAAATATGATCTGTTCTTAAATTTTATCTTTTAGAGCTAGAATGGTAAACAAATTTTATCTTGTGTAACAACTCTAAATTTTTAGTAGTAGCTACCTGAAATGCTATGTAAAGGATTATGGGACTGTATCCAGTTGTTTTGAGTTATGGAAAGAAGAGTGGGCTACTATAAGGATGAAAATCAACAATTCAATTGCTTAAACAAATACTCTCTTTCCTACATGACACCCCCAATGCAGAAAATTCAAGTCAGAGGGGCAACTCTATTTCTTAGTCATTCAGGGACTTGTTTTCTTACCAAGTAATTGTACTTTCATCTCATAGGGAATGATTGTCATTGTATGGTTGAAGGTAGCATAGGTTGAAGGTAGCTATTATATCTATGTTGCAGGTGGTGGGAAGACATGAGAGACTGGAGAGGTAATAATACACTAAGTCTTAAGAGCCAGGTCCCAAAATAGCACACATCACTTCCACTCACATTTCAGTGGTTATAACAATCATCTGCACACATGTAAGTGCAAAGGAGGCTGGAAATTGTAGTCCAGCTGAACAGCCACATGTCAAACAAGAAGGGAAGATTGAATTTTTTCAGGCAATTAGCAGTCTCTAGGGACTAAGCCTACCAGAATTAAGTGCTAAAACTTTAATACTATCTGCCATAGGTTGGAAGAAAGAACCTGATGTGTGGTGTTTTTGTACCTGCACCCAATATAACAGCAGTGCCTTGACCATAGGTGATGCTCAACAAATATCTGGTAGGGAAATCAAAGGGGGAGATGCACATGAGAGACTATAGACTCTGAGAAACAAACTGAGGATTTAGGGGTGGGGATGGGTTAGCCTGGTGATGGGTATTAAGGAGGGCATGCATTGCATGGATCATTGGGTGTTATACACAAACAGTAAGTCATGGAATACTACATCAAAAACCAAGATGTACTGTATGGTGACTAACATGACACAATAAAAAAATAGTCCCTGTTTTGTCACATATTAAAGAATCAAAGACTCATCTCTAAATAATGGAATTTCAGACATCAGTTACCAAGAAGGGGAAATACAGGCTTGAGAAATAAGGCCTTCTTGTAGAAGTCACACCACATAGGCACTATATAGCTCTGCCTATATGAAAGGCTAGCTCTGTAAAAGTGAGATTACGGTGTTCCAAAGATATCAGGAAATATCAGGAAATGGACAGGCAGAACTTGGTAAGGTAAAGCTATAAACACTAAAGTGAGAAAGGATCAGAATACAGACAAGGGTTATAAAGGCAAATAAATAGCATTGGTATCTGGTTAATTGGCCTATTAGAGAAATGTACACTCTCCTCCCTACCAAATTAACATGTTTTGGGCCTCTAGGATATAGAAGCCCTTGCTTGATAACAGGTTATTTCTGTAGCCTGCTATTCTAAAGACTGCCACTTTAGAATATAACTTCCATTACAGGTTTATTTCCTCTAACACTGGCCATTCCTCCAGCATGCCTTATTCCAAAGATGGACAGGTAAAAAACAAAACAAAACAAACAAACAAAAGAAAACAATCAAAAAATAACCTAATAGAGCAAAAAGTGCCCAAGTATTGGCATTCCAAAGAGGGAATTGAGCACTGTTTCTGGCTCAATTAAGAATGGCATAAAATGTGAGGTAGAAACTAGAGATACAGTAGAACGTATCAATGAAACAAGAAGCTGGTTTTTTGAAAGAATCAATAAGATCGATAAACCATTGGCCACACTAATCCAAAAGAAAAGAAAGCTCAAATTAATAAAATTATGAATGAAAAGGGAGAGATCACAACTAACACCAAGGAAGTAGAAACAATCATCAGAAGCTATTATCAACAGTTCTATGCCAATAAGTTGAGCAACCTAGAGGAAATGGATGCATTCCTAGAAAAATATAAACTCCCAAAATTGAACCAGGAAGAAATTGACAAGCTGAACAGACCGATATCTAGTAATGAGATAGAAGCAGTAATCAAAAACCTCCCAAAAAACAAGAGCCCAGGACCTGACGGATTCCCTGGGGGAATTCTACCAAACTTACAAAGAAGAAATAATACCTATGCTCCTGAAGCTGTTTCAAAAAATTGAAGCAAAAGGAAAACTTCCAGACTCTTTTTATGAAGCCAGCATTACCCTGATCCCCAAACCACGCAAAGACCACACCAAAAAGGAGAATTTCAGACCAATATCACTGATGAATATGGATGCTAAGATTCTCAACAAGATCCTAGCAAACAGGATCCAACAGCACATTAAAAAGATCATCCACCATGACCAGGTAGGATTCATCCCTGGCTTACAAGGGTGGTTCAACATTCGCAAGTCAATCAGTGTGATGGAACAAATCAATAAGAGAAGAGAGAAGAACCACATGGTCCTCTCAATCGATGCAGAAAAAGCATTTGACAAAATCCAGCATCCATTCCTGATTAAAACACTTCAAAGTATAGGGATAGAGGGAACATTCCTGAACGTCATAAAATCTATCTATGAAAGACCCACAGCAAACATCATCCTCAATGGGAAGAAGCTCACAGCCTTCCCGTTGAGATCAGGAACAAGACAAGGATGCCCACTCTCACCACTCTTGTTCAACATAGTATTAGAAGTCCTAGCACCAGAAATCAGACAACAAAGAGAAATAAAAGGTATCCAAATTGGCAAGGAAGAAGTCAAACTCTCTCTCTTCGCAGATGACATGATACTTTATATAGAAAACCCAAAATTCTCCACCCCCAAACTACTAGAACTCATACAGCAATTCAGTAACGTGGCAGAATACAAAGTCAATGTACAGAAATCAGTGGCTTTCTTATACACTAACAATCAAAATACAGAAAGGGAAATTAGAGAATCGATTCCATTTACTATAGCACCAAGAAACATAAGATACCTGGGAATAAACCTAACCAAAGAGGTAAAGGATCTGTACTCGAGGAACTACAGAACACTCATGAAAGAAATCAAAGAAGACGTAAAAAGATGAAAGACCATTCCATGTTCTTGGATTGGAA
>PISX010030904.1:0-18087 GCA_004024625.1 Mellivora capensis
CGGGATTGGAAGAGATTATGCTGAGTGAAATAAGTCAAGCAGAGAGAAGTCAATTATCATATGGTTTCACTTATCTTCGGAGCATAACAAATAACACGGAGGGCATGGGGAGATGGAGAGGAGAAGGGAGTTGAGGGAAATTGGGGGGGAGATGAACCATGAGAGACTATGGACTCTGAAAAATAACCTGAGGGTTTTGAAGGGGGCGGGGGTGGGAGGTTGGGGGAGCCAGGTGCTGGGTATTATGGAGGGCACACATTGCATGGAGCACTGGGTGTGGTGTAAAACTATGAATTCTGTTACGCTTGAAAGAAGTGAAATTTTTAAAAAAATCTAAAAAAAAACCCTAAATTTCAAAATAAAAAAAATATAGATATAATTATGAATTTGCTCTTTTTCCTTTTAGCCCTGTCAGTTTTTTCTTCACATATTTTGCAGTTCTCTTGTTCAGTATATATACATTTATGCTTGCTATTCTTATTGGACTGTCTCCTTTTTTGCTGTATAATATTCTCTGTATCTGGCAATTCTCTTTGCTCTCATATTAATAGTTATTCTACCTTCTTCAGTTGTGTGCAAGGTAATTAATTTTCAACTACTGTATCATTACATTTGAATTAAGTTCTTATAGATGGCATTAAAGGGTCATTTTTCCACTTTTGCCATCCTGTCTCCTTAAATTGGTGAATTAACACTCTTTAATGAAATGTTGCTATGTTAAGTCTGAGTCTCCCCTTATATTTTATTTTATGCTTGTTTCCTTATTTTTCTTTTCTCTCTTCTCTCTCTCTTTTTTTTTTCCTGTCCTGGGCTTACTTGAATATTTAGAATTTTATTTTGATCTATCTGTAGAGTCTCAGTGTAGCTCTTTTTTCTACCCCCGGCTTTAGTGAGATATAATTGACATCCAGTGTTGAGTAAGTTTTAGGTATAAAATACATTGATTTCATACATGGATTTTTCAAAATGATTACCACTATAGTGTTAGCTTGTTAGTTAACACCTTCATCCCATCACATAATTGGCATATTTTTGTGGTTAGAATGTTTAATATCTATACTCTCAGCAGTCTTAAAATATGTAAGATATTATTAAGTATAATCTTGGGCTATACATTGGTCCCCAAAACTTACTTGTCTCATAACTGGAAATTATACCCTTTGACTAACTTCTCTGAATTCTCCTAAACCCCTGGTAAATAACATTCTATTTTTACCTGTTGTAAGCTTACATCCACATATAAGTAATATCATACAGTATTTGTCTTTCTCTGATTTATTTTACTTGGTATAGTGCCCTCAAGATCCATCCATATTGTCACAGATGTCCTTTATTCTCATGGCTGAATAATTGCCTCTGTGTGTGTGTGTGTGTGTGTGTGTGTGTGTGTGTATCTATAAATCACATTTTCTTTATTGAGTTACCTGTTGACAGAAATTTACATTGTTTCCATATCTTGGTGATTGTGAACAATGCTACATTGAGTGTAGGTACCTCTTTGACATCATTTTTTCTTTCTTTTCTTTTTTTTTTCAGATATATACCAAGAAGTGGGATTCCTTGATTATATGGTAGTTTGATTTTTAATTTCTTTTTTTATTCTTTTCCTTAGTGTCTGCACAAGTTAATATTCCTACCAACAGTGCCCAAGTATTCCTGTTTCTCTGCATCCTCATCAATACTTACCTCTTTTCTTTTTGAAGACCTTCCTCATTCTAATATGCGTGAGCTGATAGCTTACTGTGATTTTAATTTACACTTCCCTGATGATTAGTGACATGGGGTACCATTTCCTGTACCTGTCGGGCAGTTGAATGTCTTCTTTGGAAAAATTCTATTCAGCTTTACTGCCTATTTCTAAGTTAGATTGTTTATGGATTAATTGATTGCTATTGAGTTGTATGAGTTCCTTATATGTTTTGGATACTAACTTTTTTAAAAAGACTTTATTTATTTGAGAAGGAGAGAGAAAAAGAGAGTGAGCTCACATATGAGAGGGGGAAGGGCAGCTGCAGCAGGAGAGGGAGAAGCAAACTCTCTGCTGAGCAAGGAGCCCTATGTAGGGCTTGAACCCAGAACACAGAGATGGAGACCTGAGCAGAAGGCAGGTGCTTAACCAATTGATTCAACCAGGTGACCCTTGGATATTAACTTAACAGATACATGATTTGCAAATATTTTGTCCTATCCTGTATGTTGCCTTTTCACTTTGTTGTTTCTTTTGTTTTGTAGAAGCTGTTTGATAATATCCAACATTTTGATTTTTACTGTTGTAGCTTATGTTTTTGGTATCGTATACAAAAACTTGTTGCTAAGACCAGGGTCAAGGGATTTTTCCCTATGCTCTCTTCTAGGAATTTTGAGGATTCAGGCAGTATGTTTAAGTCTTTAATCCTTTAACTTTAATTAAATAACTTTAATTAAAGACTTATATCTTTATAGTCTTTAATCCATTTCAAGTTAATTTTTTGTGAGTGCTTTAAGATAGAAATCTTTTCATTTCTTTTCATTCATTTTTCTGTGTGTGATTATCCAGTTTTCCAGCACCATTTTTTGAAGGGACTGTTCTTTCCCCATTGACTTTTGTTTACATACTTGTCAAATACTAATTGGCTGTATATGTGAGGGTTTATTTCTTGGCTTTCAACTCTATTACACTGTTATATGTATCTGTTTTTATGCCAGTAACCATCCCATTTTGAGTACTGTAGCTCTGAGTCAGGAAGTATAATTCCTCCAATATTGTTTTTCTTCTTCAGAAATTCTTTGGATATTCAGCCTTCTGTGGCTTCATACAAATTTTATGATTGTTTTTTTCAATTCTTTGAAAAATTACTCTTGTGAAATTGATAGGAATTACATTAAATATATAGAAGTCTTTGGATAGTATGGACATTTTAACACTACAAATTCTTCCATTCTGTGAACACAAGATGTCTTCCTATTTGTGTCTTTTTCAATTTCCCTCACCAGTCTTGTAGTTTTCTGTGTATAGATCTTTTACTTCCTTTGATCAAATTTATTCTTAAGTGATATATTGCTTTTTATGCTATTGTGAATGGGATTGCTTCTTTTTTAGATGTTTGGCTGTTAGTGTATAGAAATTCAACTGATTTATCTGTTTTGATTTTTGTATCCTGCAATATTTCTGAATTTGTTGATTTTTTTTCTAGCATTTTTTTGGTTGAGTCTTTAGTATTTTCTTTATATAGGATGATATCACTTGCAAACAAAGACAGTTTTTCTTTTCTGATTTGGATGCCTTTGTATTGTTTTGTTTTGTTTTTTGCCTTATTGCTCTGGCTTGGCCTTCCAGTACTGTGTTGAATAGGGGTGGCACGCGTGGGCACTCTTGCCTTGTTCCTTCTTTTAGATGGTAAGCTTTCAACCTTTTACTTTTGAGTGTGATGTTAACTATGGGACTGTCACAGGTAGCCTTATTACGTTGAGATTTGTTTCCTCTATACCAGGTTGTTGTTGTTGTTGTTGTTGTTGTTTTAGTCATGAAAAGGTTTTTTTAAATGCTTTTCTGCATCTATGATCATAAGATTTTTATCTATTATTTTGTATAGATGGTGTATCATATTTGTTGATTTGCGTATATTGAAACATTACATCCCACGGATAATTCCTCTTTGTTTATAGTATATGATCCTTTTAATGTGGAGTTGACTTGGGTTTGATAATATTTTGTTGATAATTTTTGCATATCCTAGGGATATTGGCCTGTACTCTACTCTTCTTAGAGTGTACTTAATTAGCTATAGTGTCAAGGTAATTCTGGCCTTGTAAAATAAGGTGGAAGTGTTCCTTCCTGTTCATTCACCCCCCCAACCTGGAAAATTTTAGGAAGAATTGGTATCACTTATCTTTTAGTGTTTAGTAGAAGTTGCCAGTAATACCAGCTGGTGCTGGACTTCATGACAGTCTTGGCTGATTGTATGTGTCTAGGAATTTATGCATTTCTTCTAGGTTTATCCAGTTTGTTGTTATGTTAGTTTGTTAGTGATTGTTTTATGATTCTTTGTCTTTCTTTGGCATCCATTGTAATATTGTTAGTGATTGTTTTATGTTTATGTTTTTGGCATCCATTGTAATATCTCTACTTTCATTTCTTATTTTTAGTTTTATTTTCTTAGTTTAGCTAAAAGTTTATTAGTTTATATATTTTTTAAAAAATCAGCTTTTAGTAGAAGGAATACAGAAAAGCACATTTTTTCCATCTTGTTTCAGATCTGGGAGTCTATAATTGATTTTACAATAAAATATTGACTTTGTATCAAGTAATTGTGTTAAACTTCTTTTTGAGCTTTTGTAGATTCCTTTGAATTTCCCATATATATACATTGTATCATCTGTGAATAGTTTTTTTCCCCTTCAAATTCTATTCCATTTTATTTCTTTTTGTTGCCTCATTACACCATCTGGTCCTCCAAAACAGTGTTGTTAAAGTGATAATACCCAACATTCTTATGTATTTCCCTTTATCAAAGAAGCACAGTATCTATTTATTTTATTTAGTTTAGGTATTTGTGTGAATACTCTATCAGATTTAGTATTTCCTAGTATAAGATTCTATGTTGTTGGCAGTTTACAATTTTTTTAATGAATTGGTGTTGAATTTTATTAAATGTTTTACTATATCAGTATATAAACATGGTCAATTATGTGAATTGATTTTTGAATATCAAAACAGCCTTTCATATCTGGAATAATACAAGTTGGATTCACTTTGCTAATATTTTACTAAGGATTATAACTTTCATGTTCATAGGTGAAATTAATTTTATTATAACCTCATTGTCCCGTTTTGGAATTAAAGACAAGCTGATGGCATAAAAAGACTTAAAATTTGTTTTCCATTTTTCACAGGTAGAGTTTCCTCCTAATATGTTTGAAGAATTCACTAATGTGAATTTTCTTTTTGGGAATGATTTTAAGAATAGATTTAATATTTTTAATCTAACCTTACCACCTTGAATAGTTATGGTGTTCAGGAAATTTTATTCAAATAATTGAACTTATTGGCATAATTGAAGAGCTCATTGTAGTAAGTGGAGATTCACCACATGCCATTTCCCTACCCTAATGTTAATAGTCCCAAGTAGAGGTGGAGCAGAGACCAACTGCTGATCTGTACCCATATCTATAGTTTTGTAGGAATGAGGAATAAATACTTGTGTTAGGAGAATGAAATTTTAGGGATCATTTATGATTTTATTATAAGCTGAACAATACTGTCAACATGGTTTAGAATTATTTTTTTTGATGGAAGTATACTTAACATTTAGTATTATATTGGTTTCAGGTGTTTACAATATAATTCTGTAATTACATGCGTTACTCAGTGCTCATCAGTATAAGTGTACCTTTAATCCCCTTTATCTATTTCACCCATTCCCCACCCTTCTTCCCTCTAGCAACCACCTGTTTTCTGTATTTAAGAGCCTGGTTTTTTGTCTGTGTTTTTTTTTCTTTGTTTTGTTTTTTAAATCCCACTTATGAGTGAAATGTGGTAGTGGTCTTTGTCTTACTCACTTAGGATTATACCCCCTAGATCCATCCATGTTGTTGCAAATGTCAAGATATCATTCTCTTTTATGGCTGAGTAATACACACACACACACACACACACACCACATCTTCTTTATTCATTCATCAATAGATGGACATGGTTAAGTTGTTTCTTTATCTTGGGTACTGTAAATAGTGCTACAATAAGTATGTGGGTACATGTATATTTTCATCTTAGTCTTTTTGTTTTCTTTGAATAACCTGAAAAGACCCTGAATCACCAAAGAAATTTTGAGAGACAAGAGCAAAGCTGGATATATCACAATCCTGAAATCCACAGATTTCAGGATATACCACAAAGGTTTAGTAATCAAAATGGTATAGGACTTGCATAAAAATAGATACATAAATCAATGGAATAGAGGAGTCCAGAAATAAACCCAACATTTATGGTCAATTAATCTAGGACAAAGGAGGCAAGAATATACAATGAGAAAAAGACTATCTTTACAACCAGTGGTACTGGGAAAACTGAACAGCTCCATGCAAAAGAATGATATTGGACCGCTTTCTCACACCATACACAAAAATAAACTCAGAATGGATTAAAGACCTAAATGTGAGACCTGAAACCATAAAAATCTCAGAAGAGAACAAAGGCAGTAATTTCCTTGACATTGGCAATAGCAAATTTTTCTGGAAATGTCTCCAAAGGCAAAGGAAACAAAAGCAAAATTAAAGTGTTAGGACTACATCAAAACAAAAAGTTTTTGTACAGTGAAGGAAACCACCAACAAAACAAAAAGGCAAGCTATTCAATGGGAGAATATATTTCTGAATGATATATCTGATAAGGGGTTAATATACAAAATATATAAAGAACTTGTAAAATCCAACACCAAAAAACCCCCAAAATAATCCCATTAAAAATGGGCAGAGGGTCATTTTTTTCCAAAGAATACATACAAATGGCCAGGAGCCACATGAAAAAAATGCTCAAAATAATTCATCATCAAGGAAATGCAGATCAAAACAACAATGAGATATAAATTCACACCTGTTGAGATATCAATTCACATCTGTCAGAATGGCTAAAATCAAAAGACAAGAAATAACCTATGTTGATGAAGATGTAGACAAAAAGAACCCTCATGCACTGTTGGTGGGAATGCAGATTGTGTAGTAACTGGAGAGAACAGTGTGGAGTTCCCTCTAAAAATTAAAAATAGAACTACCATGTGACCTAGTAATTCCACTACTGGGTAAGAATTTTTGTTTAAAATCAGGTTTCATATTTTATTTGACTAAAAGCATTATATACTAGGTTTGAAGATTTAAATGAATCATTGGATAGGATTCTCATGGAGTTTAATGTTATGTTGAAATGACAGTGGCCTTTGAAAAGGATAAGAAAAGAAGCAATTTAAAATTGCTAGTATGGTGAAAAATTTGAGTATTTGTTTAAATATACAGAAGCAATATTTTTGAAATATGTCTGTTTTCTTGAATTTCTAGAAAGCTTTACCCTTAGATATGTATTTTCACTTATCCTATAGGATTTACAGTTATGTCTGTTTATATTTTCTGACAACTCTGATTTTATAATAATTTTTATCTTCTCCTTCTACCACAAAATATTGAATAGTTTTTTAAATTCCCAAACATCCCTTGTTCCATGTATCATTGATTAGTGGGAAACTTCTAGCAGTACTAGAGAGACACTCTGTATTAATCTCCAGTGAAAACTAAACTGGATTGTGTCATTATGATTGCCTCAATTTTGCTGAATTTTGAACTTCAAATACCTCCTCTGTTGGTAATACTGTTATTAAAGTACTAAGAATTAAAATTCCGAGTTTGCTGATTCCATAGTCAGTATTGATAGATGAAATCACATGATTTATAGTTGCTTGTGTTGTGAATTTGATTACTTAATTACCTTTTTAATTTTGATATCTGACTTCTCTGACAGTGCTATATATGCATAGGTGTTTGATGTGTCTATTTTTTAATTAAATATTGCTTCTGTGACAACTCTCAAAGTGTTTCCTATTTCTCAATGAAAAATTTACAAGTTATATTTCCAAGTGAGGGAAAAGAAAACAGCTCTGAATTAACTCTTCTTTAATCCTTACCAAATTGATCAATGAACATATAAAAACCTCCTTCATTTACCGAACATATTTTTATTGAGTCTTTTTTATTTTAGGTGTTTTAAAAAGCTCTGGGGGGCATGCATTGCATGGAGCACTGGGTGTGGTGTAAAACTATGAATTCTGTTATGCTGAAAAGAAATTTTAAAAATTTAAAAAAAAAGCTTTGGGAACAGAGCAATAATAAAGACAAAACTGGGGGCACCTGGGTGGCTCAGTGGGTTAAAGCCTCTGCCTGCAGCTCAGGTCATGATCCCAGGGTCCTGGGATCAAGCCCCGCATCAGGCTCTCTGCTCAGCAGGGAGCCTGCTTCCCCTCCTCTCCTCTCTTTCTGCCTGTCCCTCTGCCTACTTGTGATCTCTCTCTGTCAAATAAATAAATAAAATCTTAAAAAAAAAAAAAGACAAAACTGAAGTCTTCAATGAATTTACCTAACAGTTTTGGCTTTTGTCTCTGTCCCACAAATTAGTTGCTGAAATTGCTTCTGTGATTCCCTTACTTTAAAAAAACAGTAAAAATAGGGTAACCTGGGTAGCATAGTCTGTTAAACCTCTGACTCTTGGTTTCTGCTCAGAGGGTGATGTCAGGGTCCTGAGATTGAGCACCACAGCAGGTTCCATGCCCAGTGTGGAATCTGCTTGGGATTCTCTCTCCTACTCCCTCTGCCCCTCCCACTTGTGCTCACTTGTTTACTCTTTCTCTCTCAAAATAAGTGTGTTTAAAAAACTTTAAAAATTAAAGGCTGTTAAAAATGTTTTATTATCCATTTGTATTTTGTGTTCAGTTAGTTCTTAACTTGTATGACAATTCAATTTCCCTGTCTTTGATTATAAAATTTTAGTAAGGAGTACATAAACCTGTGAACTAGTCTTTAATACTGAGGATAACAAATGCCAGTGAGGGTTTTATTATGATAATGTTGATAATAATATAGGGTGTGTCCCAAATGGATAAAGATGGACATGTCTTGGCTCATTTCTGTACACATTCTAGCATTTTCCTGAAACTGGTTATGGTAGATCATACTGTTGCTTCATTAAGGGTAATAAACCAGTTTAAATTTTCACCATATGTATCTTTATGTCATTGAAAAATCTAATGAGTAAATAATATTGAAGTCCTGAAATGAGTCAAGCACCAAACTAAACATATCCCCATCTCTTGCCATTTTTAGTTCTCACCAAGTCACTGAGAGGTAAGCATCATTCTATGTATGCTATAGCTAAGGGAAGTAGGGCTGCAATAATTTAAATGACTTGTCTAAGATTCACTTGATTTGTAATTCAAAAAAGGTTAGTTGAACCCACACTATTAGGCAATTACCCTCTGAATTGCACTACTAGATGGTAGCGGTATGATGAAGTGATGAAGCCAACTAATATATCCCATTAGTTTGTTGTTAGAAGTTACATAAATTGGATTCACTCGAATTCATCAAACTGATAATGCTCTAAATATTTTGTGAGAGTAATAAACACATATACATTCCTAATTCAGTTCATTGCATATATCTAGTTAGAATGTAAAAGTTGAGAAGACAGTAAAACCAGAGACAAGGTGGAGAAGAAAGTGGTAAGAGTTTGGAAAGGTGTGTTTATGCCAGTGTGTGGTGTCAAACTAACTGAAAAGAATGGATGGAATTAGGTTTGATCAGATGGATGGGTAGAATGAAAGAACACAATTTATGGAAAAACAGCAAACGGATGCTTCAGAGAAGAAAAAGGAGGCAGAAGACAGAATAATTCAGTATGGAAGGAGTTTTTCTGAGTTTCATTATAGTGCTATTAATAGGACTATTAGGATTTAATGGGAAAAAAACTGAACAATTAGGCTATCCTCTCCTAACTCATTAGTGGAAAAGTAATTATTTTAACCTCAGATTCTCTGCTCTCAAAAAAAAAAAAAAAAATCACTTCAACTGCTTATGTCTCCTGCTTTTTCCAAGTAAGTCCACTCCTATCCCACAGTTTCCACATGGCTGACTTGACCTCTTTGTTCTGAACTCTATAGATGAGAGGATATGGTGTGGGGGTGATAATATTAGAGAACAGACACCATCTTGTCCACAGAAAAATGTGGAAAGGGATGAACATAGATTAAAATACAGGGGCCAAAGAAGAGTGTTACTCCTATGAGGTGGGAGCCACAGGTGGAGAGTGCCTTTCATCTTCCCTCCTTGGAGAGAATCTTGACCAGGATAGTGGAGTAAGAAGAAACCAGCACCACAAAGGAGCTGGTAGAGCTCAGTCCACTGTTAGATACTATTAACAATTTAATGACAAATGTGTCTGCACAAGCACGTTGATGACAGGGGGAACATCAAAGAAGAAGTTGTCCACATGGTTTTGTCCACAAAAAGGCAGATGGATAGTGACAATCATCTGGACAGAGTGCTCAAACCTTCCCATCCATTAGGCAGCCACCAACACACAGCATAGTCTTCAACTCATGATAATGGTATAGTGCAGGTGGTTACAACTTGCAACATGGCAATCATAGACCATCACTGTGAACAAGAATATCTCAGATGACTTTCAAAATGCAGAAAGAAGAACTGCAGGATGCATTGGTCATAGGGAATGAGTTTGTCTTTATCAAGAAAGTCAGCCAGAAGGTTAGGGGTAGTTACTGTTGAATAACTGTAATAATAATAAGTCCAGGAAAGAGAGGTTGCCAAGAAGGAAATGCATGGGTCATGAATTAATATAGTTATCAGAGGTCTCTATGACCATGATGACATTGCCTACTCAAGTTGGACACATAGAAGAAAAGACATAGTCCAAATAACCTTCCTTCAATAGATGGGGTCTCTGAGAAGACTGCCAGGACAAAGTTTCTCACCACTGGTTTTTATCTATTTGACCTGGCTCCTTGATCAAAGAAATTAAACAAGGGGCATTAGTAACTTTGGAAGTGAATGAGATACTTCACACAAAATGCAAGAATCTTCACATTTCAGAGGAAATACTTCTCTCTAGGATATACCCTTGTTGATTCATTAGAAATTATTTTCTCCTTGGCTGATACTGAATATATATTCTTCAGTAAGTTTCAACTTTAAGACAATGATGAAGTAGCCAAGGTATTTTGGAATATGAAGTCACCTGGTCTGGGGCCTTTAACTTCAACCTGATGCATCTCTGCCTTCCATCAATTAGTATTTTCCTCCCCTCTTCATTTTACATTCATTATCAAGACCTAAGTTAATTTAGGTCTTCTGGAGGAAGGATCATTTCACTTTGAGTTTATTGCTAGGTCATTGACCCTCACTTAAGTTTCCTGAATGTCTGCCCATCTAGAGTACATTTCTGTCCAGCTTATTGTATATAACACATTTCTTATCATCTGTACTAACTGTGGAAATATGGGTGCAGGTTGTCCTCTTAATGATAAAGATAGAATGATAAAAGGGCTAGTTATACATTCAGGTGACTCCCTTTTTTATCCTATCAAATTGAGTAAAAAGAAATTATTTCTCTGAGATAAAAGAATTAGCATTTAAAACATAGAATGCTATAATGAAGTACTCTCTTGACAACATGTACATCATCTATTATTTTATTATTGTTACAAATAGTGCTGTAGTAAACTATTGAATTTTGAATTTTGTTCATTGTTTCTTAGACATATATTATTTATAAGGGATAGAGACCTGAAAGTGAAATTTCTGAGGCAGATGTTGACAGAATATTTTTTTTTCTCCCAAAGTAGCTAGACTACCTTATGCTCCCATGAATAATATACATGACACTAATTTCACACTCTTTTCCACACTGGATAATATCAGTTGTTACTGTTATTTAATTGTAATTTTACAAGTGTGATAGGTAAAAATTATACCTTGTTATCTTATTTTGCGTTTCCCTTATCACAGTGTGAATGAACATTTTTTAAGGTTTTTATTAGTTAGAGGGGAGGAGTCAAGATGGTGGAGAAGTAGCAGGCTGACACGACATCAGGTAGCAGGAAATAAGCTAGATAGCTCAAACCATTCCAAACACCCACAAATCCAACAGGAGATCAAAGAGTAGAAGAGCAACAATTCTAGAAACAGAAAATTGACCACTTTCTGAAAGACAGGACCGGCAGAGAAGTGAATCCAAAGCGACAGGAAGATAGACCACAGGGGGAGGGGCCAGCTCCCAGCAAGCGGTAGAGCAACGGAGCACAAAATCAGGACTTTTAAAAGTCTGCTTCACTGAGGGACATCACTCCAGAGGCTAAACTGGGGTGAAGCCCACATGGGGAAAGCATGGCCTCAGGTCCCGTGGGGTCACAGATGGATTGGGGGTGTCTGAGTGTAACAGAGCTTACAGGTATTAGAGTGGGGAAGCTGGCTAGAGCGACAGAGCTGAGGAGTGAGCTCTCAACTCAGGGTTACCTTGAACCGTAATCCATGGCACAGGCCAGTGCTCTGTGAGTGGGGTCCCCACAAGATCCGGGGAGACCCCAACCTGGAAAAGCTCAGGGATCTGTGGGATTCAGAGACTCCAGGCAGAGCTGTGTACCAGAGACAGAGATGCATGGTCACAGGCTGTGTGAGCTCAGAGCACAGCCGGAGGCCAGGGAGATGGTAGTGATTGAGTGCTTTTCTCTGAGGGCACACTGAAGAGTGGGGCCCTGAGCTCTTGGCTCCTTCAGGCCAGAGATTGGGAGGCCACCATTTTCATTCTCATTCTCCAGAACTCTACAGAAAGCATTCAGGAAACAAAAGCTCCTGAAAGCAAACCCCAGCAGATTACTTAGCCTGGCCCCTGGTAAGGGTGGTGCAATTCCACCTGGGGCAAGGACACTTGAGAATCACTACAAGAGGCCCCTCCCCCAGAAGATCAACAAGAAATCCATCCATGCCCAAGTTCACTAACCAAGGAGAACAGCAGAATTCCAGAGGAAGAGAAAGCAAAGCATGGAATTAATGGCTTTCTCCCCATGAATCTTTAGTCTTGCAAAGTAAATTTTTTAAAAACTTCTTTTCTTCTGCTAATTTTTTTAACTTTT
Source organism: Mellivora capensis (assembly GCA_004024625.1). NCBI lineage: Eukaryota > Metazoa > Chordata > Mammalia > Carnivora > Mustelidae > Mellivora > Mellivora capensis. The sequence continues at coordinate 12,666 of PISX010030904.1, forward strand.
ACCCTTTCCTCTTTTAACGTTTTTTAACTAGTTTATCTTAATACCTTTCATTTAAAAAAAAAATCTTTTTTGAACCTTCATTATAGTCATATTGTATCCTTCATTGTATCTAACTTTATTGTTGGTATACACATAGGGTTTTTCTTCTAAAAAAAATTGGGGTACAACTTCTTCTAATAGATCAAAATATACCCTAAATCTAGCACCAGGCTTGATCTAGTCTCCAGTCTGAGCAAATTCTCTCCACGTTCTTTTTCTTTATTCTCCCAACTAACTCACTTTATCAACTACTTTGTTAGAAATATTTTTTTTTAATCTTTATAGTCATATTACATCCCTTCATTGCATTTACTCTTATAAATGTTTTTCATTCTTTAAAAGTTTGGTAGGAATTTTCTTCTAAGAGACCAAAATACTCCCAAAATTAAGCAGGTGACCTGTTCTAGTCACCAGTCTAATATATATATGTATTTTTTTCTTTTTTATGTTTTTTCTTTATTTTCTTTTTTAATTTTTTTCCTGAACTTCTTTTTATCCCCTTTCTCCCCCCGCCCCACAATTTGGGGTCTCTTCTGACTTGGTAAAAGCACATTTTCCTGGGCTCTTTGCCACCCTTTTAGTATTTTATTTACTCCTTCATATATTCTTATCTGGACAAAGTGACAAGGCAGAAAAACTCACCACAAAAAATAAAAAAGAACAAGAGGCAGTACCAAAGGCTAGGGACCTAATCAATACAGACACTGGTAATATGTCAGATCAAGAGTTCAGAATAATGAGTCTCAAGGTTCTAGCCGGGCTTGAAAAATGCATGGAAGATATTAGAGAAACTGTCTCTGGAGATATAAAAGCCCTTTCTGGAGGAATTAAAAACCTGAAATCTAACCAAGTTTAAATAAAAAATGTTATTAATGAGGTGCAATAAAAAATGGAGGCTCTTACTGCTAGGATAAATGATGCAGAAGAAATAATTTGTGACATAGAAGACCAAATGACAGAATAAAGAAGCTGAGCAAAAGAGAGACAAAAAACTACTGGACCATGAGGGGAATTCAAGAGATAAGTGATACCATAATACAAAACAACATTAGAATAATTGGGATTCCAGAAGAAGAAGAAAGAGGGGAGCAGAAGGTATATTGGAGAGAATTATTGTAGAGAATTTCCCTAATATGGCAAAGGAAACAAGCATCAAAATCCAGGAGGTGCAAAGAACCCCCCCTCAAAATCAATAAGAATAGGTCCACATCTCGTCATCTAATAGTAAAATTTACAAGTCTTAGCGACAAAGAGAAAATCCTGAAAGCAGCCTGGGACAAGAAGTCTATAACATACAATGGTAAAAATATTAGATAGGCAGCAGACATGTCCACAGAGACCTGGCAGGCCAGAAAGAACTGGTATGATATATTCAGAGCTCTAAATGAGAAAAACATGCAGCCAAGAATACTATATCCAGCTAGGTTAACACTGAAAATAGAAGGAGAGAGAAAAAGCTTCAAGGACAAACAAAAAAAGAATTTGCAAACACCAAACCACCTCTATAGGAAATATTGAAAGGGGTCCTCTAAACAAAGAGAGACCCTAAATGTAGTAGATCAGAAAGGAGCAGAGACAATATACAGTAACAGTCACCTTACAGACAATACAGTGGCAGTAAATTTATAGCTCTCAGTAGTTACCCTGAATGTAAATGGGCTAAATGCCCCAATCAAAAGACACAGGGTATCAGAATGGATAAAAAAAAAAAATCAATATGCTGCCTACAAGAAACTCATTTGAGACCGTTAGACACCTCCATATTTAAAGTGAGGGGGTGGAAAACAATTTACCATGCTAATGGACATCAGAAGAAAGCTGGGGTGGCAATCCTTAGATCAATTAGATTTTAAACATTGGGGTACAGATGGCCCTTCTTTTCACCACATCTGTATCTTTGGGGTAAATACCCAGTAGAGAAATTGCAGGGTCATAGGGAAGCTCTATTTTTTACTTCTTGAGGAATCTCCACACTGTTCTCCAGAGTGGCTGCACCAACTTGCATTCCCACCAATAGTGTAAGAGGGTTCCCCTTTCTCCACATCCTCTCCAACACACGTTGTTTCCTGTCTTGCTAATTTTGGCCATTCTAACTGATGTAAGGTGGTATCTCAATGTGGTTTTAATTTGAATCTCCCTGATGGCTAGTGATGATGAATATTTTTTCATGTGTCTGATAGCCATTTGTATGTCTTCACTGGAGAAGTGTCTGTTCATATCTTCTGCCCATTTTTTTATATGATTATCTGTTTTGTGTGTGTTGATTTTGAGAAGTTCTTTATAGATCCTGGATATCAACCTTTTGTCTGTACTGTCATTTGCAAATATCTTCTCCCATTCTGTGGGTTGCCTCTTTGTTTTGTTGACTGTTTCCTTTGTTCAGAAGCTTTTGATCTTGATGAAGTCCCAAAAGTTCATTTTTGCTTTTGTTTCCTTTGCCTTTGGAGACATATCTTGAAAGAAGTTGCTGTGGCTGATATCAAAGTGGTGACTGACTATGTTCTCCTCTAGGATTCTGATGGATTCCTGTCTCACATTGAGGCCCTTTATCAATTTTGAGTTTATCCTTGTGTACGGTGTAAGAGAATGGTCTAGTTTCATTCTTCTACATATAGCTGTCCAATTTTCCCAGCACCATTTATTGAAGAGACTGTCTTTTTTCCACTGTATATTTTTTCCTGCTTTGTCGAAGATTATTTGACCATAGAGTTGAAGGTCCATATCTGGGCTCTCTACTCTGTTCCATTGGTCTATGTGTCTGTTTTGATACAAGTACCATGCTGTCTTGGTGATCACAGCTTTATAGTAAAGCTTGAAATCAGGTAGTGGGATGCCACCACTTTTATTTTTGTTTTTTTAACATTTCCTTAGCAATTTGGGGTCTCTTCTGATTCCATACAAATTTTAGGATTTTTTGCTCCCGCTCGTTGAAAAATACCAGTGGAATTTTGATGGGAATGGCATTAAAAGTATAGATTGTTCTAGGTAGTATAGACATTTTAACAATGTTTATTCTTCCGATCCACGAACATGGAATGGTCTTCCATCTTTTTATGTCTTCTTCAATTTCTTTCATGAGTGTTCTGTAGTTATTAGATTTTAAGCCAAAGACTATAATAAGAGTTGAGGAAAGACACTGTATCATACTCAAAGGGTCTGTCCAACAAGAAGATATAACAATTTTAAATATATATGCCCCTAACATGGAAACAGACAACTATATAAACCAATTAATAACAAAATCAAAGAAACACATCAACAGTAATAGTAGGGGACTTTAACACTCCCCTCACTGAAATGGACAGATCAAGCAAAAGATCAACAAGGAAATAAAGGCCTTAAATAACACACTGGACCAGATGAACATCACAGATATATTCAGAACATTCCATCCCAAAGCAACAGAATACATATTCTTCTCTAGTGCACATGGAACATTCTCCAGAATAGATCACATTGTGGGTCATAAATCAGGTCTCAACTGGTATCAAAAGATTGGGATCATTCCCTGCATATTTTCAGACCACAATACTCTGAAGCTAGAACTCAATCACGAGAGGAAATTTGGAAAGAACCCAAATACATGGAGACTAAACGGCATCCTTCTAAAGAATGAATGGGTCAACCAGGAAATTAAAGAAGAATTGAAAAAGTTCATGGAAACAAATGATAATGAAAACACAATGGTTCAAAATCTGTGGGTACAGCAAATGTAGTCCTGAGAGGAAAATATATAGCGGTACAAGCCTTTCTCAAGAAACAAGAAAGGACTCAAATACACAACCTAACCCTACACCTAAAGGACCTGGAGAAAGAACAAGAAAGAAAGCCTAAACCCAGCAGGAGAAGAGAAATAATAAATATCAGAGCAGAAATCAATGAAATAGAAACAAAAAAACCAATAGAACAAATCAACGAAACTAGGAGGTGGTTCTTTGAAAGAATTAATAAGATTGATAAACCCCTGGCCAGACTTATCAAAAAGAAAAGAAAGAACATGTACAGGAATTCAGTAAAGTGTCAGGATATAAAATCAGTGCACAGAAATCAGTTGCATTTCTATACACCAACAATAAGACAGAAGAAAGAGAGGTTAAGGTGTCAGTCCCATTTACAGTTGCACCCAAAGCCATAAGATACCTAGGAATAAACCTAACCAAAGAGGCAAAGAATCTATACTCAGAAAACTATAAAGTACTCAGTAAAATAATGGACTAAGACACAAAGAAATGGAAAAATATTCCATGCTCATGGATTGGAAGAACAAATATTGTGAAAATGTCTATGCTACCTAAAGCAATCTACACATTCAATACAATCCCTATCAAAATCCCATCAATTTTTTTCAAAGAAATGGAAAAAATAATGCTAAAATTTATATGGAACCAGAAAAGACCTTGAATAGCCAAAGGAATATTGAAAAAGAAAACCAAAGTTTGCGGCATCACAATTCGGACTTTAAGCTCTATGACAAAGACAGTATGGTACAGGGACAAAAACAGACACATAGATCAATGGAAAAGAATAGAGAGCCCAGAAATAGACCCTCAACTCTATAGTCAACTAATCTTCGATAAAGCAGGAAAGAATGTCCAATGGAAAAAAGACAGCCTCTTCATGGTTTTCCCAAATGGTGTTGGGAAAATTGGACAGCCACTTGCAGAAAAATGAAACTGGACCATTTCCTTACACCACACATGAAAATAGACTAAAAATGGATGAAGGACCTCAATGTGACAAAGGAATCCATCCAAATCCTTGAGGAGAACACAGGCAGCAACCTCTTCCGCCTCAGCCACAGCAAATTCTTCCTAGGAACATTGCCAAAGGCAAGGGAAGCAAGGATAAAAATGAACTATTGGGACTTCATCAAGATCAAAAGCTTTTGCACAGCAAAGGAAGCAGTTAATAAAACCAAAAGACAACTCACAGAATGGGAGAAGATATTTGCAAACGACATACCAGATAAAGGGCTAGTGTCCAAAATCTATAAAGAGCTTAGCAAACCCAACACCCAAAGAACAAATAATCCAGTCAAGAAATGGGCAGAAGACATGGACAGACATTTCTGCAAAGAAGACATCCAGATGGCCAACAGACACATGAAAAAATGCTCCACATCACTGGGCATCAGGGAAATACAAATCAAGACCACAATGAGATACCACCTCACATCAGTTTTAATGGCTAAAATTTACAAGTCAGGAAATGACAGATGCTGGAGAGGATGCAGAGAAAGGGGAATCCTCCTACACTGTTGGTGGGAATGCAAGCTGGTGCAACCACTCTAGAAAACAGCATGGAGGTTCCTCAAAAAGTTGAAAATAGAGCTACCTTATGACCCAGCAATTGCACTACTGGGTATTTACACTAAAGATACAAA
>PISX010030905.1:0-18087 GCA_004024625.1 Mellivora capensis
TGTATATATACCACATCTTCTTTATCCATTCATCTGTTGATGGACATCTAGGCTCTTTCCATAGTTTGGCGATTGTAGACATTGCTGCTATAAACATTCGGGTGCACGTGCCCCTTCGGATCACTACGTTTGTATCTTTAGGGTAAATACCCAGTAGTGCAATTGCTGGGTCATAGGGTAATTCTATTTTCAACTTTTTGAGGAACCTCCACGCTGTTTTCCAGAGCGGCAACCCACTCTTTTTAAGGAACCAGAAGCACAGATACGATTAGAAGAAGTCACCTGTTCCAACAAAGTCCCTCCCCAATTCCGTAGCTCTGTCAGTATTTATCTCAAGGCTCAACAACCAGAGGGAACAGTGAGAGCTGGTAACTAAAATATTGTTATAGGCAAGGGTTTGGCTAAAGGGCTTCAAGTGTGTGAGCACAAAGGACAGAAAGGGAGATCAAGCAACATGTGAAAAGGGGAAAAGGCAGTTACTGTCATGGGGCCCAATTTCCATTCATAAAAAATACCAGGAAACTAGATGATTTGTGGAGGTGTCTGTGACCTGTGGCAAGTGTAAATCCCTCTATCTCATCTAACTCTCAGAAATGTTCCAGAGTTAGGAGTCTTCAATTTGTTTTGTTGTTGTTGTTTCTTTTTTATTTTATTTTATTTTATTTTATTTTATTTCTTTTCAGTGCTCCAAAATTCATTGTTTATGCACCACACCCAGTGCTCTATTTGTTTCTATCCCCTTAAAAGAAAGTCCCCCTTCCCCCCACAATTCCCCTCCTACGCCCCCAAGAAGCCACATGTCCTGATTTCACATTATTCTTAACTATTTCCATTGTCTGGGTCTAGAGTGAGACAGAGTCCTCCACCCTCAATCTCAGGGTTTAAGGAGTTCTCCCCCAAATCTCCAACAAGGAAAAGTAGCAAGAGACAGAACACTAATGTTTGGGGGAAAAAAAGCCATAGACACAAATTCTGCAAAGCAAAGGCAGTGGTATTTATACACACTGAGATGTTTAACAGATTCTATCCAAAAGGAGGCTGTAGGAACATAGAGGAAACAAGCTACAAATAAACTACTTCCAACTAGAGCAAAGTGACAGTACATATACGTTCATACTCTCTCAAGTGTGGGCTATACTGCACATTTACTCACATTATCTCAAATGTATGACTCCTAAGGGCACTTGATCTAATACAATGGAAACACAGTAACAAGGGTAACCTGACATGGTAACAGATGAACAAGAATATGATGATGCTAAAGCAAAAACATACATCAACAAGATAATAATCATTCAGGAAAAGTCCTCTCCCAGAGCTGAGGTTACCAATTCAAAGTTAGCTATGAACATTCTCTGAATTCTTTAAAAGCTATGGCTTACAACAAAATAAAAATCCACGTCAATAAGAGAGAGGATAAGAATCATACCATCATTTCAATAGATGCAGAAAAACATTTGACAAAATGCAACATCCATTCACGATAAAAACACTCAACAAAGTAGGTTTAGAGAGAATATACCTCAACATAATGAAAGCCATTTATGAAAAACCCCAGCTAACATCATCCTTAATAGAGAAAAATGAAGCGCTCTTCCCTAAGGTCAGGAGCAGGAAAAGGATGTCCACCGGAACCATTTTTATTCAACATAGTACTAGAAAGCCACTGCAATCAGACAACAAAAAGAAATAAAAGGCATCCAAGCTGATAAGGAAGAAGTAAAACTTTCACTATCTGCACTTGACAGGATACTATATATAGAAAACCTTTTGAAAGACTTCACCAAAATCTGCTAGAACGATAAACATTTTCAGTAAAATATAATCAGTCTACAGAAATCTGTTGCATTTCTATATACCAATAATGAAGCAGCAGAAAGAGAAATTGAGAAAATAATCCCACTAATAATTTCACTAAAACAATAAAATACCTAGGAATAAACCTAACCAAAGAGATAAAACACCTGTACTCTGGAAACTTAAGACATCAATGAAAGAAATTGAAGATGACACAAAGAAAGGGAAAAATAGTCCATACTCATGATTAGAAGAACAAATATTATTAAAATGTCTATACTACCCAGGACACCTATGTGGCTCAGCTGGGTGGCTGACTCTTGATTTCAGCTCAGGTTGTGATCTCAGGGTCCTGGGATCAAGCCCCATGTTGGGCTCTGCACTCAGCAAGAAGTCTGCTTGAGGATTCTCTCTCTCTTCCTCTGCCCCTCCCCTTGTTTGTGCTCACTCTCTCCCTCTAAAATAAATAAATTTTGTTTTTAAAAAAAGTCCATACTACTCAAAGCAATCTACAAATTTAATGTAATAACTATCAAAATACCAACAACATTTTTCACAGAACTAGAACAAACAATCCTAAAATTTATATGGAAACATAAAGGACCTCGAATAGTCAAAGCAACATTGAAAAAGCAAAGCAAAGCTGCAGGCATCACAATTCCAGGCTTCAAGTTACATTGCAAAGCTGTAGGAATGAAAACAGCATAGTAGTGGCACAAAAATAGATACATAGACCAATAGAACAGAACAGAAAACCCAGAAATAAACCCACAATTATATGGTCAATCAATCTTGAACAAAGCAGGAAAGAATATCCAGTGGAAAAAAAGACAGTCTCTTCAACAAATGGTGTTGGGAAAACTGGACAGCAATATGCTAAATGAGGAAACTGGACCACTTTCTTACACCATACAAAAATAAATTCAAAATGGACGAAAGACCTAAACATGAGACAGAAAACCATCAAAATCCTAGAGGATGTTCTAACACAAGCAGCAACCTCTTTGACCTCGACTACAGTAACTTCTTACTAGACATGTCTCCGGAGATAAGGGCAAAAATGAACTATTGGTACTTCATCAAGATAAAGAGCTTCTGCGCAGCAAAGGAAACAATCAACAAAACTAAAGACAACCTATGGAACGAAAGAATATATCTGCAAACTACATATCTGGTAAAGGGTTAGTTTCTAAAATCTATGAAGAACTTACCAAACTCAACAACCTCCCCCCCCCAAAAAAAACACAAAAAATCCAGTCAAGAAATGGGCAGAAGACATGAATAGACATTTCCCCAAAGAAGACATCCAGATGGCCAACAGACACATGAGAAGATGCTCAACATCACTCATCATCAAGGAAATGAAAATCAGGACCACAATGAGATATCACCTCATACCTGACTGAATGGCTAAAATCAACAACATAAGAAATAACAGGTGTTGGTGAGTATGTGGAGAAAAACAATCCCTCTTACATTGTTGGTTGGAACTGGTACAGCCACTCTGGAAAGCAGTATGGAGGTTCCTCAAAAAAGTAAAAAAAAACTACCCTATGATCCAGCAGTCACACTACTGGGTATTTACCCAAAGAATACAAAACCACTAATTCAAATGGATACATGCACCCCTGTGTTTATGGCAGCATTATTTATAACAGCCAAGGTATGGGAGGAGCCCAACTGTCCATCAATTGATGAATGATTAAGAAGATGTGGCATATATTTAAAATGGAATATTATTCAGTCATCAAAAGGAATAAATTCTTGCCATTTACAACCACATGGATGGAGCTAGACAGTATAATGCTAAGCAAAATAAGTAAGAGAAAGACAAATACCATATTATTTTACTCATATGTAGAATTTAAGATACAAAACAAATGAACAAAGTGGGGGAAAGCTAGAGAGAGAGAGAGAGAGAGAGAGAGAGAGAGAGGGAGAGAGGCAAGCCAAGAAACAGGCTCTTAACTATAGAAAATAGTTACCGGAGGGTAGGTAGATGGAGGGATGAGTTAAACAGGTGATGGAGATTAAGGAGTGCACTTGTGATGAGCACTGGGAGATGTATGGAATTACTGAACCATTATATTGTATACCTGAAACTAGTATAACACTGTATATTAACTAGCTGGAATTAAAACTTTCAAAAAAATAAAAATCAGCAACTAAAATCCAAAAAACAAAACTGGGTTGCCCATTTGGAGGGCTCCCCCACCAGATGGGTAGTTAGGAGTAGTTTAAAAAAAAAAAGAGTCCACTACATGGGGAAGAACTTTTTTGGTCCAGTGAGGGGAGAAAAGATTTCTAGAATTAAACTTCCCTTCTCTGGACTCCATCCAAAATTAGAATCCATCAACCACCATTAACTACAATGCCTACTTTCGTAACCATCCTAGACTTCAAGTAATACTACATATAATCTTAACAAAGAAAAAAGTTCCAAATGAAACCAGTAGCTTCTTAGTATAGGCACATGACTTTTCTAAGAAGTTAAACTTGAGAGTTTCCACCTGAAGGACAGAAATTGTTAAGAGACAATGTGCAAATCTCACACATCACCTCATGCACACTTCAATGACATACTACATTTCTCTCTAAATGTAGAGACTCTTGTCTCTACAAAATGTATATGACTCTTATTGTACCTTGACTTTTCCAGTATCAAATCTTCCACCCTATAATCTCTCTTTAAGCACCTCCCTCTAACCTCAATTTCCTTATGTTCTCATTATTTGGTAAAATTGCTATACACTTAAAGAACTAAATATTTGGGTAATAAAACCAGAAGATAAATAAAACTCGAGTTAATTTTCTCTGCAGAGCTGTACAGAAGTGAGGAAGGTACTCTTATTTAACCCCTCTTTGCCTTCCACACTCATGTAGATCTACTTCCTGTTAAGTCTGGGGTAGAGGAAACTGTACCTTACTCTTAACACTCCTGTATGGCCTTGTGAGGCAATACTCAACTCATAACCCAACGGAGAAAAAGCTGGCAAAGCTGTCATATGCCAAGCAGCCAATTCCTTTTGAAATGAAGGAAGTTTCCCTTAGTCTCTCCTAAACAGAAGAGAATGTCCAAGTAATAAAATGTTTAAGAAGCCATTGAAGATACAACTAACTCCAGCATTGGGTTCCTCCGAGTGCTCATGAAGTATGTGGGAAGAGAAAGGAATCAAGTAGCAGCATTCAGAAACAGTCCTGGGTTACAACCTGATGAAGTCTCTCTCTCTCTCTCTCTCTCTCTTTCTGTCATTCAGGGAGAGTTTGCTTTTTCATGTTGGTAAGGATGCACGGCTTAGACCTTGGTGGTAGGAAGGATGCTGTTTATCTCCACAGTGGGCCCTTTGTCAGTTCTACTGGCCTCTTCCACCTGCCCTTCAAAGGCTCGTGTAATTTCCACAAAAGTTCTGCCGTGGGTTTCAGGGACTAAAGACCAAGAAGATAACAAGGAAGCCAGTGAAGACAATACAAACACAGGCAGACTCCTAAATAGAATGCAGCTGAGGGGGAAGAGCTGCCCAACCAACAAGCTGGAAGTCCAGCTGGAACAAACCCCTCTGCCATGGCAGCTGGGTGGGGTCCCCAGCCGAAGAGTTTGGCCACAAAAAAACAGTTTCAAAAAAGGCCATGTAGACCAAGACAGCTGCGATACAGACAAAGCCCATTCAGTTATACTCATCCTTTAGTAGCAATGAAATGGTCATGAGGATGAAACAAAAAGCCATCCTTCCAAGACCAATCAGATGTAGAGTCTTCCTCCCTGCCCTTTCCATCAAAAGCAGAGAAACTACCATGAAGACAGTATTCGTCATACCCACACCAACAGCTCCCCAACAGCTGCATCTTTGAAGATTCCTATTCAGTAACAGAACACAGCACTGATTCCAGATAGCTGCTGGAAGAGCTGGAGCATGGTGGAAATGACGATACACTGTCAGTAGCTGGGCATGCTGAAGAGCTCCAGCACAATGACTTGCTTTTCTTGGGCCATCCTAGCACTCTCATCTTTCATCTCCCTGATGTTCTGTCTGGGTCAGATTCTGGGTGCCCTGCAATCACTAGAAGATCTCCTTGGCACTCTCTTCTTCCTTTCTGTTAATGACCAAAAATCTAGGACTTTCAGGGCAAAATGGAAGGGCTGTACTTTGTAGGACAGCTAAAATGGTGGTGAAGCCCAAGAGCAGGGACCAAAGCTCTTCAGTCTCCAACATGACTTTCAGACCAAAAATGTGAGCCACCAGAATCCTGACAACAATGCCTAGCTGGCTGGGAATGCCAAAACCCCCTCACCTGACACTATAGGGCATGTAGGAGATATTTCTCCAATGCACATGGGCACAAAACCTGTGCAATATCTGCAGGGAAGGCGGGATAGGGATAGGGTGGTTGGATTATGAACATTGGGGAGGGTATGTGCTATGGTGAGTGCTGTGAAATGTGGTAAGCCTGGTGATTCACAGACCTGTACCCCTGGGCCTAATAATACATTATATGTTAATAAAAATAATTTTAAAAAACAAGAAATTTTTTTAAAAGGTTATATCTCTAATAAGAGGCACAATCCAGTTCTACTTTACCACTTTACAACACCATACTTTAGAGACTATTGTAGAACTACAGAGGAAGTGGCACTAATATTTTTGTATATTTATAAAGCTTTTAATAAATTACAAAGTATTTCCAATATATTATCTTATTTAGCTTTCACAACAACTGCAAGTTATGCAGAATGGGCATTATTAGAATCTCACTTTATAAATGAGAAAACTGAAGCTCAGAGAGACATTAAGTTGACCTAAGATCACCCTGATGGTATATGGCAGAGCTGAGATCCCAAGGTTTTCCTCAATATTATCTGTAGTCCTTTGAGAAAGCAGTCATATTGGGAATGAGACTAGGTATAAGATATAAAAGTTCAGTACTCACTTTGGGACAATCATAATGAAAATAATTAAAAAAGTAATGAAAATGATGAAAAAAATCTTCCAGAGGGAAATTTTTATATTTATGAAATGCAAATGTTATTATTATCACCCTCCCATTCCAGGCCCATAAAGATATTAGTAATTACTAAAGTTATTTTCCAAATAATAGTTTATGCAAAAGATTCACAAACTGTTTTATGTATAGTAAAGAGTTGTTACAAGTCACTTACAGGAAAGTAGGTTTCCACAATTTCAAAATTCAGAAATCCAATTATAATCCAAACCAAGAGAGTAGCAATGGAAACAATAACAATAAAAGGAACAAAGTAGCCACTGAGTTTGTCTGCAAACTGCTGGATAGGAGCCTAGAACAATAATAATAACAATAATACATGTATCAGTCTCCTTTTTTTGATAATAAATACAGGGTATATTTGGTATTACACACAAATATTTTAATAATCTCCATATTAATGCAACTGGAGTTAAAGGAAAATATAAACACTAGATCAGGATTTATTCTTAGCAGTCTTTTAAAAAAATACTTTGTTTTTCCCAGGAAATTAAGTTACCTTTGATGTTTGCGCCTCTTCCACAAGTTTAACAATTTGAGAAAGTGTTGTGTCAGCTCCAACATGGGTTGCACGGATAAGTAGTGACCCATTCTGGTTAATGGAACCAGCAATTACTGTGCTGCCAGATTTCTTAGCCACAGGCATTGCCTCCCCTGTAGAAGGAGTGAAATCAGATTTAGGGAGCATAAATACATACTATCTTAAAACATGCTATTATGTATTAACTGTCAAAAATATGTAGAAAGGAGATTTTTAGTTCATGAAACAGAATCTGGATAAATTCCTAGGTGAAACTTGCCCTCCCTTTTCCCTTATGTCAGTTCTGGGCCAACCCCAAGGACACATACCTTAAACTAGAAAAATCTATTAAGTCAGCTCTTATATACAGACACTTTTAAAGTTGCACCCTGGTCTTGGATCATTGGTCCTCAATATGTTCCCAAGGAGCATTTAGAATTGTGGGAATTCTTGTTTATAATAACTACTGCTGGAGCATGGGGTGCTGCTACTCTTAATTTAGTGGGCTGGGGTCGGGGGATACTAACTGTATTACAATGAGCAAGCAGTCCCCTCAGAATTGTCCCATCTAAACTGGCAATAGCACCCTGTTGAGAAACACAAGAGTCCAAAATTATTTCCTTCTAGTCCATAAGCTGAGCCTCTTCTGGGACTATCTTGAGGGTTCAGGCAGGAAAGGTATTCTTTCGGTTCTGCTCCAGACTGCCCTTAGTTATCTAAGATCTCTAAAACTATTCCAAGGCCTAATTTCTTAGAGCAGGCCCTGATGTGGAAAATCCAGAGTCATATTCCAGCTCAGACCAGACCAGTCTTTAGGTCAGGAAGATAAACAGGTATTTGCTCAGAAAACCTGCCAAAGTCTCTTGGGTTTTGGTTACACATTCCAGTCATTAACAATACTCAGTGAAAAAAAAAAAAAAAGCTTTCAGTAGCATAATGAAAAACACAAAGTAAATCTACAGAAATTGATTTAATACCATTTTTAAAAGAATTCCTATTCTCTTTACTCATCATTTACTCATTCCATAATTTCTAAAAAAGCTCTCCACTTTTTATTCTTATTTTTTATTAACACTTTGGGTGTGCTTTACTTTCATGTCATGATTCTCTGAAAGAACATACCTGTGATGAGGGACTCATCTACCATAGAATGGCCTTCAATAACACGACCATCCACTGGAAATTTGCCTCCTGGAACAACTTTAATGATGTCTCCACGTTGTACGAGCTCCACATCCACTTGTTCTTCACTGGATCAGAGTTAAAATAAAAAGCACTGGGAAAATATGCTTCTCACCCTGATCTTTCCATGCAAGTTTATTGGTTCATGTCAAGCCTTTCGCTCCATAATTGTTGCCAATGGCAACTAGAACTAACATTTAAGCTGGGAGCTACAATATCAGTCTGGTTTACTGCTGGGGAATAGCTCGCACCTGGCACAAAGGATATATTTATTGAATAGTGACTGAATGAATAAATGAAAGCTTTAGAAAATAATATAAGGGGTTTTACTTAACTAAAAAAATTATAGGAAGCCTGGGTGGCTCAGTCACTTAAGTGTCTGCCTTTGGCTCAGGTCATGATCCCGGGATCCTGGAATCGAGTCCCACATTGGGCTCCTTGCTCAGTGGGGAACCTGCTTCTCCCTCTGCCTGCCACTCCCCCTGCTTGTGCTCATTCTCTCTCCCTGACAAATAAATAAATAAAATCTTAAAAAACAATTTAGAGGGATGCCTGGGTGGCTCAGTTGATTAAGTGGCTGCCTTCGGCTCAGGTCATGATCCCGGCGTCCTGGGATCGAGTCCCACATCAGGCTCTCTGCTCAGCGGGGAGTCTGCTTCTCCCTCTGCCTCTTCCTGCCACTCTGTCTGCCTGTGCTCACTCTGTCTGACAATTAAAAAACAATTTATTTGTTGTGTAAATTTGCCTACATAATTTTACAACTATATAAATAAGAAATACAAAAAAATGAAATTTTTTTAAAAAGAATGAAATCTTATCAAGTCTTTAGCTCTAACTTCCAGTTTACAGGTAACAGGAGCTATAGAACAAGTTAGATGATGCCACAAAGAAGCAAAGAGTTAAATTCAGACTGTGTGATATTCTACAGGACAATTAATGGATAGTTCTCTAACAAGTCACCAGTAAGGGGTGAGGCATGGTGGGGAGGGAGGGCGAAAGAAGGGAAGAGCTGCTCTAGATTAAAAGAAACATGTCAGTCAAATGCTTTGACACATAGACCTTGTTTGATTTCTAATTCAAACAAAGAAACAAACTATTGGAGACGGGGTGCCCGGATGGCTCAGTCGGTTAAGCAACTAACTCTTGGTTTTTGCTCAGGTCATGATCTCAGGGTGAGATCAAAGCCCTGGAACAGGCTCTAGGCTCTGTGCTCACTATAAGATCAGCTTGAGATTCTTCCTCCCCCACCCCACCCCCAGCTTCTCTTCCCCATTTGCTCCTCCCCCAAATCATGCAGAAGCACTCTCTCTCGCTCTCTCACATACTCTCTCTCTCTCCACCCTCTCTCTACAATAAATAAATAACTTTTTAGGAACAACAGGAGAAATGAGAATACAGACTACATACATATTAGATGATATTAAGGTATTGTTAGTTTTGTTAAGTGCAATATGGTATTATAGTTACATAGGAATATGTCCTATTTTTAGAGATACTACAGGAACATTTAGCAATAAACCAACATGACTGGAATTTAAAATACTACTGCAACAATATAAAGATAGAATACATAGATAAGTTGGGCAAAATGTGAATAATTGTTAAATCTGGGAGACAGATGATGTAAGTTCATTATACTCTTCTCTCTACTTCTGGGTGTATTTGATATTTTTTGTAAGAAGTTAAAAGGATAAGGGGAAAGAATGAAAATAAATACCTTAAGAGAATATTATCAGAGTCAAGAGTTACAATAGTTGCTTCCGTAGCTTGTAGTGAAATTAGCTTGGCAAGAGCCTCTGATGTTTTGCCCTACAAATTAAAACAAATATGTTAACAATGCTAAGGAAGTAAAACCTCAGGTTCTACCTAAAATAAAGATATAAAACTTAACATTTGCCAAAAAGATAGCTTTAGGAATACTAATTAGTTCAAATTAGAAAATGTTTCACTTTAAAAATACGAAGTCTACAAAATATAAAATGTATCATTAGGTATAATTTATAAATAAGTGACGTAAATTAATAGGAAAAACATCAGGAACTCAGGCACATAAATCCTTTGCTTATGGACATCATTAGGCAATTCATTTAAGAATTAAAATACCTGATGTGGAGAAAAATGTTTATTCCTCTTATTAATGGAAGAAATAAAAACAAAAGCAACTCTATGATACCATTTAATGCCTACCAACTTAGGAAGTTGTAGTAAAACTACTTGACTAACATATTCTTACTGCCAAAAGAATGTTATTTGTTGCATGAGCCATGAAAAGATTTATGCCCTTTACTCACATACTTTGTAATTTATCCTAAGATATTAATTCAACAGAAATTACTATTAAACACAAATATGTTTAATGCGGGGTTATCTAAAATTTAAAACTGGAAACAGTCTAATTGAGAACAAAACCGAAATGGTTTAGTGGGTTATAGCACAATGATTTAACAAAATGTTATTTAGAAAATACCAAATAATTATATCTGGACTGGAAAAATGGGGAAAAAACTTTCTAGTGTTAAGGATAAACTAGTATGTATACAATGTTTGCCACTCTGTAAAATATAAAGGTATGTAGAACAGGATTGGAAAGTAACTTCCATTATAACATGGGATTATAGGTGAATATTTTTCCATCATTATTTTAAATCCTGTTGTCACATCAATTTTTCCATTAAAAATGTGATATAAGTAAGTACTTAGGAAATATTTCTCTCTTGAAATAAGCATGGATTTAGAGTACTATCTACAGTTTTAATTCCATAAATTTTATAAACCTTCTACAGGAATATTTAACTTAAAATGTTATGAAATAGAAGCACTTCTTTCGTTAACTATATAAATCTATGTATATTTCCAACAATTACTGGTCTAAAAAATATGATCACTTATCTGTCCAAGATTTTAACAAATGTCACCCTTTCTTACTGTACCTTTGCTATATGTTCCAGCCACCGGCCCAGGGCAATAAACACAAATAGCATAGGAGGCGTATCAAAGAAAGTTATAGGGTTTACTTTGGCTCTTTCATACATTGCAACCAGAAGAATAACCAGAGAGTAGGCAAATGCGATGGTGGTCGCCAGCACAATCAGTACATCCATATTTGCAGTTTTATGCCTCAGTGCTTTGTAGGCCTGAATGTAGAAGTACCAGCCTCCAAAAAACTGTAACAGAGGAAAAATAATTGTTGCTTTTTTACAAAATGCAGAAATTCACATATACAGCTCAATAACAAAGATACAGTCTCAATATTAATTTCCTTTGGCTTTTATCTAAACCAGAAACACTAAGGAAATATTTTAAGCTGAAATAACAATGTCTGTATTTTAGCAGGTCTGTGTGTGTTGAGGCAAACCGCAGCAGAAGTCCTTGGAAGCTGTCCTCTAAGATCCAAGGGATATTCCATAGTATAAGGAAAGTCAGATGATTCTCTGATTTTTCTTTTAGATGCTAGCAAAAACAAGAACTAAGAAAACAATTACATTTTTTTTACTTTTTTAAATATTTGTATACATAAAACTCAGCTCCCCTGCCTAAAATTCAACCTATGTGGAATATCACAAGCTACTGGAACTGCTGGCTGGCTATTTTCATTGGTAAAGAACTGAAAAACTTATTTTTCATTAGTATGGAGAAACATACTAAGATGTTCTTAAAATCATCATTGCCTTCTATAAGGATCAGAGAAAGGAATAGATTTATCAGATGGAAGTGTTCCATAGTAAAAGTTTATTTGAAAAGAAGAGTTGAGGGGCGCCTGGGTGGCTCAGTGGGTTAAGCCTCTGCCTTCAGCTCAGGTCATGATCTCAGGGTCCTAGGATGGAGCCCTGCATCAGGCTCTCTGCTCAGCAGGGAGCCTGCTTCCCCCTCCCCCTCTGCCTGCTTCTCTGCCTACTTGTGATCTCTCTCTCTCTGCCAAATAAATAAATAAAATCTTTAAAAAAGAAAAAGAAGGGGTGCCTTGGTGGCTCAGTGGGTTAAAGCCTCTGCCTTCAGCTCAGGTCATGATCCCAGGGTCCTGGGATCAAGCCCCACGTCGGGCTGTCTGCTCAGCAGGGAGCCTACTTCCTCCTCTCTCTCTGCCTGCTTCTCTGCCTGCTTGTGAACTCTGTCTGTCAAATAAATAAATAAAATCCTTTTAAAAATTTTAAAAAAAAAGAAAAAGAAAAGAAGAGTTGAAAACATACAGAAAGTAATGGACATCAGTACCAGGGAGAAGGGGTGCCTGGGTGGCTCAGTGGGTTAAGCCTCTGCCTTCGGCTCAGGTCATGATCTCAGGGTCCTGGGATCGAGCCCCACATCGGGCTCTCTGCTCAGCGGGGAGCCTGTTTCCCCCTCTCTCTCTGCCTGTCTCTCTACCTACTTGTGATCTCTCTCTGTGTCAAATAAATAAATAAAAATCTTAAAAAAAATAAAATTTAAAAAAAAGTACCAGGGAGAAATAATTAAAATAATAACATAATATTATAATTATCATTTATAATTATAATTATAATACAATTACATATATAATATATAATTATCATAATTGTGATTATGATAATTTTAATTATTTTATGTTATTAATTAAAATATTTATAAATGTACTTAATATAATAGTAGTATAATTATTTTTAATATATTTAATATAGAATATTAAATACAAATATAAATAAAATATTTTTAATTATAACTTTAAACAAAGTTATATATAATAGCAGAAATGAATGTTAAATTCATATCTAAATATGAATTGAACTCTTTCTCTGTGATTTGTTGTTAAACAATATCCTTAGGAGTTAAGTAGAATTTATTATCTACTTTAACTGCTCAGTTTAAGATTATTTTTATAAAGTATCTAGCATAAAATGATCAAACTTCTGGCTAATATCTGTTTTGCAATTGAAAATAGACTTGCCTGTAACATTTTGCTATTTTTTGTTATTAACATATACACTTGCTGACATTTCACTTGCCTGTACAGGTACACACAATAGAAAGGATAGCAAATTCATAATGGACAGTCCTGGCAGGATCTGGCGCTCCAGGAACATAGAAGAATGAATTTTGATCATTTCTTCTTGACTCATGTTCTTATTATGGTGAAGAGTTGCAAGATGGTGATCCATAACCATCATATATATCATCAGCCCCATTACAGGAATACAGAAAAAGAGGCTCACAAGGAAGGAGCGTCTCCACCTTACGTAAAAAAGAAACATCATTTTAGTAAGTAGCTGGTGGTTAAAGATTCTATGCACTATAGGGAAATACAAATTATGACCACTCCACCCAATATAAGGATGACATTGTAAAAACTGACATGTCAACAGGATGTTAAATTTGTAATAAAGGGGGCACCCGGGTGGCTCAGTCAGTTAAACGTCCAATTCTTGATTTCGGCTCAGGTCATGATCTCAGGGTCATGAGATCAAGCCCTGCATCAGGCTCTGTGCTGACTATGGAGCCTGCTTAAGATTCTCTCTCCCTCTTCCTCTGCCTCTTCCTCACTCTTTCTCTCTCTTAAAAGAAATTTGTAACAAAGAGTCAAAATCTGTTTTTCATTGACACACCAAAAGCACTTACTGTCTTATTTCTCGTTTATGGTCCAGGTGGCTTGCTGATCGATCCTTCTTGACCAAAGAAGCTTCAAAACCTAAGCTCTAAGGAAATTCATGAGAAAACAATTATTTCACTGAATATAAAACTACTACAAAGAGAAATTCTAAGACATGGTACTGTCATTAAGAACAATTCAACTCAATTACTGACAGCAAGTCACTCTGGTGAATGCAAAGGTGAAGATATACTCCCTTCCCTTACTTACTTTTGTTTATAATCTTTCAACAAAGAAATGAATAGATCCTTTACTCTAGTTAATGTCTAACCTACTGTTCTCAAACTAATGATTTAACTCAAGTGCAGCTATCCTCACTAAGATTCTTAACATATCAAAAAGTAAGCTAAAGCTTCTAATAAGTAATTTTAGAAAAAAGCAGAATCTGTTGGTTGATCAGGCTGATGGTGTTGATGACTTAATAAAGACAGAATTCAATAATAAAATCATAAATCTTACATTTAGACAAGCATCATCCACTAGTATGGACATATATTAAATTTTAGCTTTGACATCTATCCATCTATCCCCTGAACAAGTTTAGAAAACTGAATAATAGGCCACAAAAGTTAGCACCATACTAAATATGTTATTGAAGTCTTTGCAGATGCAGTCTCCACTCTTCTTCTATCAGAAAAAGAAGATGAACACAAATTTTCACCAATAAAACAAAGTATTAAAGAAAACTACACATATGTAGACTCATATGCACATAGACAGTAACATACTCTATATCTTCAGCTACTAGGGAAAATGCTGCCATCTTGTATTTGTTGGCAGTGTAGCACAGCACAGCGAAAAAAGCAAGCATGCACTTTACAGTCAGAAAGAATAGGCTCGGGGTGCCTGGGTGGCTCAGTCAGTTAAACATCTGCCTTCAGGGGTGCCTGGGTGGCTCAGTGGGTTAAATCCTCTGCCTTCAGCTCAGGTCATGATCCCAGGGTCCTGGGATCGAGCCCCACATCGGGCTCTCTGCTCAGTGAGGAGCTTGCTTCCCCCTCTCTCTCTGCCTATCTCTCTGCCTACTTGTGATCTCTGTCTGTCAAATAAATAAATAAAATCTTGGTTTCAATCACTTAAAAAAAAATCTGCCTTCAGGTCAGGTCATGATCCTAGAGTCCCAGGATTGAGCCCCGTGTCAGATTGCCAGGGAGTCTGCTTCTCCTTTTCCCGCCTCCTGCTTGCTCTCTCTCTCTCTCTCTCTTTCTCTTTCTCTCAAACAAATAAATAAATACTTATTTTTTTAAAGAAAGAGTAGGCTCAAATCCCAGCTATGACACTTACTAGTTATGTGATTTTGGGTAAGTACCTTAATTTCTCTGAACCTGAGTTTCATCATCTCTAAAATGAAGATGACAGCACTGTTGTGAGATTAAATTAAGAGTTGAAGCTTTGCAATCTTGGTATCTGGCTCATAGTAAATACTCAATAATGCTAGCTTCACAAAGATGTTAATGGCATTATTATCTATACTAATAGGATCTTATCTGAATATTATTATGCTCCAAGCATTATAACACCAAGGGTATACCACATTAAAACTTTTAAAGCATTGTCACATGTACTACCGCTTGATTTACTGAAGAATACGAGATAAGTCTGTGACAAATAAAAGAGTTTGGTCTTTTAAATTTCATACTTAAAAATACATCATTTGTCAGCAGAATCAGATCTATAAATACAGAGAACAATCTGATGATTGCCAGAGGGGAGGTCGATGGGAGATGGGTAAAATGGGTGAAGGGGAGTGGGAAATACAGGCTGCTGGTTATGGAATGACTAAGTCATGGGAAAACAAGGTACAGCATAGTAAATATAGACAATGGTACTGTAACAGTGTTGTACGGTGAAAGATGGGAGCTACACTTATGGTAAGCATAGCATAACTACTGAGTTGTTGAATCACTATGTTATATTCCTGAAACTAATATAATATTGTTGTGTCAACCATACACAAATTTTTAAAACTTACAGTTTGCTTTGATCCAGGTATAATAAAGCATCTAGTGTGATGCTTGCTTTCTTAATGATTAATTATTCTTACAACAAATTGTACTCTACTGCCATTTTCTAAATATTTTTAAAGGATTTGTGATTCTACCTTCAATCTACTCCTGATTAATAGTGCCAATATGCCTTTGCCTAACTCTTCCTGACAAAGACTAAGAAAAAAAAGATTGTAAACATATTCATATTAAATTTGGGACATGTTAATTGAGAGTAATCAAAGGAACCATATTTTTTCATTGTCTTTGATACGAACTAGAAGTGATTCAACAGAGTGCTGACTGAATAGGTAAGAAGAGAGAAATCCAAAATCTTACCACTTACTTCAACTGTATGGATAATATCCCTGGGACCAATAATTTCTGGGTCATATTTAATATGTGCTTTGTTGGTTGCCAGGGCCACAGAGCAATAGAAGATCCCTCTGTGTTTTGTGAGGATAGACTCTATTTTATGTACACAGGAGGCACATGTCATTCCTCTCACCTGTTAAAAACAAAGGTTTTGTTATTCAGAAATCTACTTTTCCTCCATTGAACATGAATTATAACATGGGATGAACACAAAAGGTCTTATCTGCACTATTAATATCCTTCAGATATGTTCACTAGAATGCTGTTTTTGTATAAAATTACATTGAACAAAGATATGGTCCACCTGCAACAGGTTAAATAGAAGAGGATCTCATTAAGTCAGTCTCTCTCTTCCTGTCACTACTCTATCACTACTCAGTGATAAAGGATCAATCATTTCTTGTATTCAATGTCTTGTTTCCCTCTAGATTCTTTAGTCTTCAGTATTACTTTCATCAAAGGTTAATGGATGACAAAATATTATACCTTTGTCTAAAAATGCATTTTGCCTTATGTCTTGGGTGAGGTTATAGTTCAGCTTAGTATTAAATTCTAAAATGGAGGGGTGCCTGGGTGGCTCAGTGGGTTAAAGCCTCTGCCTTTGGCTCAGGTCGTGATCCCAGGGTCCTGGGATCAAGCCCTGCATCGGGCTCTCTGCTCAACAAGTAGCCTGCTTCCCTTCCTCTCTCTCTGCCTGCCTCTCTGCCTACTTGCTATCTCTGTCTCTCAAATAAATAAATAAAAATATTTTTTTAAAAATTCTAAAATGGGGCGCCTGGGTGGATCAGTGGGTTAAAGCCTCTGCCTTCAGCTCGGGTCATGATTCCAGGGTCCTGGGATCAAGCCCCACATCGGGCTCTCTGCTCAGCAGGGAGCCTGCTTCCTCCTCTCTCTCTCTGCCGGCCTCTCTGCCTACCTGTGATCTGTCAAATAAATAAATAAAAATCTTTAAAAAATAAATAAAAAATAAAAAAATAAAAAATTCTAAAATGGAATAGCAGCACTTCTGGAATGACTGTGTGTACAGCTCAGCAAATCTCTCCCCACAAAAGCAATGATAAATTGAACAAAAGTTCAAAAAACAGCCCTTTAAAGACTCTGGGAAGTGATTAAAGGATATATAACAAATTACAAAGTTTTTATTCAAGAATATCTACAGAAAGAATATAAGTAATGGTGTAGTAAAGGCCTTTGAAAATTATCTCCTCCATAAAAACAATGAGATAACTGGCAAAAACTGACAAAACCAACTTTTTTGAAATTTGGAAATTAAATAAAAGATTTTGGCAATCCAGGAAGCATGTATTCAAGAAAATCAGATGGTGGCGGAGCAAGATGGCGGAGAAGTAGCAGCTGAGACGACATCAGGTAGCAGGAGATCAGCTAGATAGCTTATCAAACCATTGCGAACACCTACAAATCCAACGGGAGATCCAAGAGAGGAAGAACAGCAATTCTGGAAACAGGAAATCGACCACTTTCTGAAAGGTAGGACTGGCAGAGAAGTGAATCGAAAGCGACGGGAGGATAGACCGCGGGGGAGGGGCCGGCTCCTGGCAAGCGGCGGAGCAGCGGAGCACTAAATCGGGACTTTTAAAAGTCTGCTCCACGGAGGGACATCGCTCCAGAGGCTA
>PISX010030906.1:0-18090 GCA_004024625.1 Mellivora capensis
GGGACGCCTGGGTGGCTCAGTTGGTTAAGCGGCTGCCTTCGGCTCAGGTCATGATCCCAGGGTCCTGGGATCGAGTCCCACATCGGGCTCCTTGCTCGGCAGGGAGCCTGCTTCTCCCTCTGCCTCTGTCTGCCTGTGCTCGCTCGCTCTCTCCCCCTCTCTCTCTGACAAATAAATAAATTTCAAAAAAAATTTAAAAAAAAACTACCATTTTCATTCCTACCTACCAACATATATTCTTAGTATTTTAATTTTACATTTTTCCAAACTAATGCAATCAATTACAGCTTTGTATTTGAACTTCTAAATGCAGTGGTATTAGATATATTTGCCACTTCACGTTTAAGGCCTCTTTTATGGTGTGAAGTATTTATTATCTTGGAGTTGTGAGACTGTCCACGAGACTGTAATCCCAGCTCAGTGATATGCTTAGCATCCTGTGTGTTGATACATGAAACTTGTCCCCTGAGCATATTTTATTTAAATCTGTTTGCAAGAGATTTTCTTTTCTTTCTCCATACATCATTGATAACATCTAATGCTTTGTCAGCAGCACCTGGAACTCTCATCAACGATGACAGCTTAGGAAAACTGGATTTTCCCAGAGAGACCTATCCAACTAGAATATTGTTTTAATTTTGCCAAGTTGAAACAGATTATACTAGATTGTTTTAATTGTATGCAAGACATCTGGGAGAATTTTGCTGGAGTCTAGAGAATCCTATGCCATTGTGAAATGTTTGCCTTATTATAGGCAACACGAGGTCTGGGACATAATGGTGCATGTTTCCTAATTTTCTAGCAACTCCACTTTACTGAATTAAGCCTAGAATGCAATAATAGAGATTTTGCCTTTTAAAACTGGTACTCTCCTATATGACTTAAGGATATTACAGGATTCAGGGTAAACATTCCCATTTTGGTTGTGTTTCCAACATTTGGAGATCATTAAACATCTGACCTGGAGTGAGATTACTGATATTGTTATATGTGCAGATTGTATGGTACTATTGCGTAGAAGGTCAGTATAAAGTTGACAAATGAAATTTCATCCATCCTTATCCACGTCCCTCATTTCCTTACCTTTATGATATTGATGAACAGAAACATGATCAGTAAGCACACAGAACAGAAATTTAGATCAAGCTAACCTTTGGGTCTGTCATCCTGATGGAGAATTATTAGTCAAATGTCAGAAACTACAAAAAAGTTGTTTGTAACTCAGGTAATCAGGCATATTCCACTGAGCCCACTCAACTCAAAAACCCTGCTGTGTGGGTCCTCTTCCCTTCATGGCCCTCTCTGACTTACTCCTCATTTCCTGGCAGAAAGTCTAATCCTTTTAGTCTGTCAAAATTTAAATAAGGATTTCTACATCTTAACATAGTAATGTTATATAGGGTGTGCATATACATATAGGAAAATAATATCAGCTAATATATTTTTTAAAATTTAAGGATATGAGCAATTTTATAGTTAATGAGGTCTCATGGAATATTTTAATTATTAGAATGCTGCAAACTTTCTGATATAATTAAAATTTTCAGTTGCCCAATAATTAAATCATTGAAATATATAAATTAAATGAGCTATTTTCTATTTTTAAATACATATTCAAATATAGTTTATATAACTGCTTAATGATTTTCATCCTGTTAATCACCAAATGTCTTGTGTATCTTCTGTATTTTCTAAGTGCTTTGAAAAATGTTATTATCTTTGTTCAAGAAGTCTGTAATGTAGCTGATGATTCTAAAAATGCAAATATAAGCAATTAATATCACCTACATTAGAATTATTGGTTAAGCTTCTAACACACCTTATAACAAACAAAAGTGAGTGAGCTTTTCATATAGCTTCCAACTACAGGTTCTGAAATTACTGAAATCCAAACATGGGGTAGGGCATGGACCTGTGCCCTCTATATACCTTAGATCTTGTTTGGACTTCTTTAACCAAAGACCATAGACTGGGTGTCTTACAAGCAGCAGCCATATATTTCTCACTCTTCCGGAGGCTGGAAGTCTGAGTCTGGGGAGCCTGTATGGTACGGTTTGGGTAAGAGCTATCTTGAGGTTGTAGATTGCCGACTTCTAATCATGTCGGCACATGACTGAAAGAGAGAAAACTAGCTCTCTGGCCTCCATCTATAAGGCACTAATCCCATTCATGAGGGTTCCCCCTACATGACTTAATTACCTCCCAAGTACCCTCCCCATACCATCACTAAACTTGCTGCAAGCTCATTGCTGCATCATACGGAACAAGGCCCAAAAGTGGGTCCACAAAGAGAGATGACTTGATTCTAAAAAAGCAAACCCTAAGCCGTAGTCCAAGTAACTTTACATAGAGTAGGAAGAAGAGAAGAAAGTCTACATGGAAAATTGTATTATTTCAAAAGAGAGACTGTTGGAAGGGTGGAAATATACCATATTTCGTCCTTTGCCTAATCTCACTGATTAGGTAAGACATTTATTTTCTTTTGTTGAAGCATGGGTAAGGAGGATGGAACAAATACTCGAAATTCTTCTCCCATTCTCCCAAAAGGTAGAAATTCACACTTTAAGACAGGAATACTAGAAGAGAAAGAAAGTATATATAAAAGACTGGTACATGAATTGTCTCTATTCTTGTATCTTATAGTCATTAGTCAATGCTGTGGTCTTTGAGTTGGTAGCTTGAATTAAAATTAATTTTAATAAATTAATTATATAATACAATATAGCAAATTGTAGAAGTATAGCAATACTATATATTATATAGTGCATATAAAATGTGGCCTATTCTGTAAAGCATCCTTTTGATCTCTGCTGCTTTAGTACCTTGAGATTTATTATTCTATTAAGTGTGCTATTAAAATGAGCATCATTTATTTAGTAGGGGAGAGAATCCTTGATTTTACTAGAGAGAAAAAATTTAAATTCATCTCACAAATATCTAATATTTAAAATGTGTGTGGGTGGAGAAGAATGAGGAGAAAAGGTTGTATCTTAATTTAGAATTAGGAGACAAAATAACCATTTTCTATTATAAAAGAGGTTGACTCTAACATTAATTTCACCATGGGAAATCTGTAATCTTCATTTTAGAGAAATTAATTGGTAGCAGTACTATTTATGAAGTGCTGTGCGCTCAGATCTTTGAAGAACTTTTCTGTGATTAGCCTAACATGTCTAGCCTGAAGTGTTTGACGTATTTTTAGCTTTGTGATTTTATCCTCCCACTTAGTATCTGATGAACTGAAGTAGGCTGCTCCGAATTTCAGCAAACTCAGGAGTAAGGTTTTATGAGTATTAAAAATAATAATTTTAAATGTCAATATTTTAAAAAGAAAATGTCAATATTCCAACTGTTTCATACTTCATGTATTTTATGTTTTCACTGTCTATAGTGCCTACATGTACAACTTGAAACAAATCCACAAAGCGACAACAGTATATTGAGAAAGGCTCATCTTCCTCCTTGAGAGCCATAAAGCCACTCACAGGGTTGTTTTTGTTCTGTTTTGTTTTGTTTTTAAGTAGTTATAACCTCTCTGCAAGACACTGAATTTCCATGGAAGTTGTGGCATTTCTCATCAGAGAGCAAATTCTTCTTTCGGTTGATGAAATGGTAACTGAATCAGTAAGAAAAAAAAAATCAACCCCTCTTAAAAAAGCATTTAAAACTGACAAATAGTACCAAAACACCATGTAATTTGTACATAGTTGGATTACCTGATTCATATGGCACTAAAACACCATGCCTCAGTTCTGTCCTGTTTGGGCATTTTACATGTATTCTAGAGACATTAGTTCAGCAGCTAGAGTCAGTTGTTACTAAATGATGTATTTCATCCTCTTTGGAAGATAAGATCAGTATCTAAAAACCTCTGTAGCTAATGACATGTGCCTTCTCAAAAATAACCTTTATTATATATGTTTGTGATTCAGTTAAGTCTTTCCTAAGACCATAAATCAGGAATGTGGTTGGGGGCAAGGGTGGGAACAAGCCTAAAAATCAATGCTTAACAAAGAAAATATTTCTCCCTCTATTCCCTGACATAGACTGAGTCAGGATGCATTTTGTATTAGAACTACTTATGGTCTAAATTTTATTCTTTACCCAGGTTTCTGGCTACTCCTTAGAATTTTAAAAGATGGATTGAGTTTTAATATAACACAAGTAATAACTGTATTATCCCTATTTTGAGGGCTGTCCTGGTACTCTAGAAATATGTCTGTCTTTCATTTGTCTTCACAATAACAAAAACTCCTAAGTAGAAAGAATATGATTTATTCTATAGCCTTCCTATGGTCCTTCCTATGACTTCCCCAGTGAATGAGAATTTGGGCAGGACTCACAAATGGGAACTTCCTGTATGTAACCTACAGGGCTGCTGTTTTTTGTTTTTGTTTTTGTTTTGTATTTCTTCTCTCCTGAATGTTGGCTTATTTAATAGTTTCTCTTTTCCCCCCATTAAAAGGTAAACCTTGGCATTGGTGAGTGATCAGTAAATGGTAATTACTCCACTGCACTAGCCTTCATTGGACTAATTTTTGTTAGTCAATATAGTTTATTTTTTCTCCCCAGCTGCTGCTTTAAAACATTTTTAAACTATATTTTAAAAGCCAAATTTTATCTTGTTTATCAAAAAGGATGCAAAGATTAATAAGATCATTAAAACTCTTGGTATTTTTCTCTTCCAGGAACAAGTTAATTCTAATTAGCAGAAGTTAGAATTCACAAACTTATTTCTTGATCCCGTTAGCTCTTTGGCTAAGTGGAGCCATGTCTTTGCTTATTGGGATTCAATTGGTCTTTGCAAGAGGAATAAATAGGAAACTATCAGGAACATGGGATCAAAGTAAGCACACAAATGATGACCCAGGGGATGAACCAATATCTGGATTATTAGATAGGAAACCAGTTTATCTTAGGTGAGCATTGGAGTCTGAAAGGGGAAGAGGAGCACTGGGGTGCTGACTGCAGTGGGTTGTGGATGTACAGAGAAAGGAGACTGTGAGAATTGGTCCAAGGTTTCTGAATGTTAAAGGGAACCATCAGGAAATGAAGCAGGAAATAGCAAGGGGAAAATGGCCCCTACAGGAAAGAGACAGACACGAGGGGCCCTGCCTGCTGATAGGGTTAGGGTAGGGAAAGAAAAGGAAGTGGGGAAAGGAAGTGGGTCATTCAGAGAAACCCCATGTGTAGTGTGACTATATTCTGGTTTACCTAAAACAGGCCTGATCACAAAGTCATTATTCCATCTTTATTAATACTACCCTTTTCCGTGTTCAAAAATAGAAGAGTTTTCATAATAAATTATATGCTCATTTTTTATAATACCCAAGAAATGTGTATGTGGTACCTTCTGCCTAATAAGCTATGAAATTACTTGTGTCTTCAAAAAAAAATGATATCCTGAAGTAAGAATAAGATTTTAGGTTGGGTGAATAACTAAAGACTATTTTTAGGCTTCCTAAATTCAAGGAGATGGCATCCCTTAACAAGTGAGCACAGGTTTATAATTGTGAGTCCTTTGGAGCGGTACCAGACAGTTTAACTCTAGTTCTCCACTATTTATTATTTGTATGACCTTGGGCATATCATGTTTGATATAACCTCTTATTTCCTCAGTTTCTGGTCTGTGGTCTAGAGGTAAAAATGGTACCTACTTCAAACAATTGTGGTGCAGATTACATAAGTTTAAAAAAAAAAAAGGTGCTTAAACAGTGTGGATTTAATCTGCTGGATTAAAGTTTGTCCAAACATTAAAGGATAAATTGGTAAAAGTCCTGACTTGTTTATTACCAGTCTTGTCTAAAACTATCTAAAGCATACTTCAGATGTGGAGTTTATTAACCTGCATTCATATTTTGAGGGTTTTTAAAATATCATTTTGCTTTTGATATTATAGAACATGATTTAAAATTTAAGATTTTATCCATTCCTAATGATTTTCTAGAGGACTATTTTTATAATGTGGAACTTCTCCCATTATACCCAGTATAAAACCATTTTTCCCAGTCTTATCTATATTTTTCATCTTTTGCTAGTTTTTCCATATGCCCTTTGTTGTATATATAGCCAAGCTACTTGGTATAATTTTTTTAAACAAGTCTTTTAAGTTTTTTTGACAATATGATTTTTTTTAGGAGAGTACACATTATATCCATCTCTCTAGAAATCTGTTTTACATTTTTTTTTTTTTTGTGAGGCTGAAGGTCTGGTTTTACCATACTTAAGGTAGCCCATAGGGCCCATAGGGTTCACAATGTTTTACATTTTTTAATCTTATAATTATTGCAGTCCATCAGGAAAGCTTAACTACATGATGAGTCTAATAACATTGTCTGGTTTCTTAAAGCTTAAAGGTAGTGGTATAAAATATATTAGTTAATGTGTTTAGTACTCCTAAGCCTAGCCAAACCTTTAAAGATTTTGTGACTTTTTAAGCATCCTCTGACCTCATGTATTATTATATATTAGATATCCTCTAGGATATTGTTATACAGCATGTCACCATCCCAATCTCCTTTCAATATATTATGTATTTGGAGAGAGAGACAGATGTAGCAACTGGATTTTACTAAACTAACATTATACTTCAGAGTTCTCAGAGGATGCTTAAACATGCATGTTAAAAAAATACTTTTTAAACCTAGAGCATTTGACTCCTCTTTCACAGAAGTCATTGGCCAGAACACCTGTCAGTAGCAACGAAGACCATCCTCATTGCTAGAACTACTTTCCTCTACTTATCCTTCCATATCAGCCTCCTTATTCTTCCTTGAACTCACAAAGCATATTCCTTTTTTGGGGGTTATTGGCCTTAGCTGCCTTTTCAAAATCCAAACATTCTTTCCCCCCCAATTCATAGGGTTACCACCTTCAGTCCTTCAAAAATTTGCTCAAATGTTACTTTCTCAAATTACCCTACTCTATCCTATTAAAAATTGCAATCTGACCCCCACATCATAGGCTCTGTTCCCATTACTCCGCTCTTTTTCCACAGCATCATTACCTTCTAATAATATTCAATATGTTTACCTATTTATATGTTTGTAGTAACTTTCTGCCTACCCCTGGAAAAATGGAAGTGCCAGGAAAGAGATTTATTTCATTCATCAATGTCTACCTAGTTTCTAGGTAAGGGGTCAACAAACTTTTTCTGGGAGATGAACTTTTAAAGGGCAGATAATAAATATTTAGGGCCATATAGAATGTTTCTTAACTACACTGTGGCCTGTACATAGTTCTAGATAATATGTAAATGATGGGTGTGGCTATGTTACAATAAATGATATTTACCAAAACAGACTCTAGGCCAGATTTAGCTATGGTTGGTTGATAATGTCAGGCACCATAGTAAGTGCATAATAAGTATTTGTTGAATAAGTATTTGTTCTGACGCATTGAAACTGAACATCTTTAAAATGTGAATATAAATAACCTAACAAGTTTTTGTTTAGTCTCATTCCTAAACAACAGAATTATTTCTTTGACATTTTGCAAGATTGTAATTTCTATAGTGTGTAATATTCTTATTTCATTGGTGTAAGTAAGAGTTTCCTATTTTTTTTTTTTTTAAGATTTATTTGTTTGGGAGAAAGAGAGTACATGGTAAGGTGGGACAGAGGGAGAGGGAGAGAGAGAATCTCAAGCAGACTCCCTGTTGAGTGCTGAGCCCCATGCAGGGTGCTATCCCACAACCCTGAGATCATGACCTGAGCTGAAATCCCCAGGCAGAGCTTAACCAGCTGAGCCACCTGGGCGCCCTGATCATTTCCTATTTCTTGAATTAGAGATAAATTTGAAATCGTGTCAGTAGACTTGCAGCTGTTATTTCCTCACCCTGCAGTACATTTCTAAGAAGCAACACACAATTTAGAATTGTTAGTGTCGTGCTTCTGTAAGTCTATTTAAAGGTGTTATTTATGAGTGTTATCGATCATAAGTGTTCAACATGAAAAAAATGAAGGGCAGTAGCTTTGTCTAATCATAGTAGAACACCATGAGTTTATTCTACAACAAACTGGAAGGTGACTCAATCACAGAAAAAAAGAGAATTAGTTCATCATCTCATATATAAATGTCTTTTGAAATTCATTGGATCATTGTTTCTGATAACCTTCAGGGGACTTTTTTTTTTTTTTTTTATTGTCCACGAGCTTTAAGGTGATATGTGTTCATGCTGAGTAGGGTTTTGTGTGTTTGTGTATAAACCCTTCAGAACAAGAGTGAATTTGTCTATCTTAAAGAAAAACATCAATTATACCCAGGGGAGGTGTGAAATGTTTAAGTATATCCCCCATCCTTACAGGATCTGTTTGCTATTTTGGAATAGAATTATTTTTTTAATGGAAGCCTGTTTTAACATTGTTATTGGAACTTTCCAGTTAGAGAAGTTAATTTGGCATCAAAATTATATCAAGATACAGACTAACATTTAGTCAGTCGCCTTCATAGGATCATCCAGAATACTTGACCAAAACATGTACATTTTTGACCTGCTAAAGCTATTAAGTTTTATTTAGAAGTAGGTAAAAAATACAAAGTAAAATGTTCAGAAGTAATTCAATGTGATCAGACCTGAGATGAAGGAATTGATTATTTTCTACCCCAACAACAAAAGAAATGTTTATTAGCTCTGTTTTCTTAGGTAGTTGCAGGAGGGAGTCTTTTATCATGAATAATATGATATTAAATTAGATAGTTTGTTTTGACAAAAAATGTGGCTTTTATTATATTTACATTTAAATAAATTCCGACAAGATGTATTTAGTATAATGAGTTTTATTTTGGTTTACTCTTCTCTGAGAAGGTATCTTTATTTTGAAGCTTTTTCCCACATTTGTAACCTATGACTTAATTAATTATTAATATTTTCTTAACTGCTATTACAGACGTGTTATTTATTCATTTATTTAATCATTTATTATTTACCTGTACTTACTGAATGTTTACTTTATGTCAGGACCTGGAAATCAAGAGAAGATATTATTTCTATATCTAATCCACAGTAGTCTTGTGGGGAAATGTGTGTGTGTGTGTGTGTGTGTGTGCGCGTGCACGTGCACTTATTTCAATTTCAGTGTGAGGAATGCTGGCAGAAAAAAAAAAATATATATATATATAGAGAGAGAGAGACTATATGGACAAGCCATTAGTGGAGTACCTAAAACAGTCTGTGACAGTGTCACTTAACATCTCAAATCTACCTCTGGATGGTGGCTGCCCATCTTCCTACAGGTTCTTCCTTCATCTCAAAATATTTGTTCATAGCACTCTTTAATACTAGTCAGATTTTCTGTGATAAATCCAAACTTTTAATGATTTTATTATTTACAGCTCTTTTTAAAAAGATTTTATTTATTTATTTGACAGAGATCACAAGCAGGCAGAGAGGCAGGTGGGGGGTGCGGTGGAAGCAGCCTCCCCTCTGAACAGAGAGCCCCATGCGGGGCTCAATCCCAGGACCCTGGAGATCATGACCTGAGCTGAAGGCAGAGGCTTTAAGCCCTGAGCCACCCAGGCGCCCCTTATTTACAGCTCTTAATTCTCCATTTTTTTCTTATTGAATGCTCTCTATCTTTTATATTGGAAAATTTCTGTAGCCCATCTACTAAAGAATAATACACATTCGTTTTACCAGATTCAAAATTTATTATCAGTGTTTCCTTTAGTTTCCTTTTGACATATTTTAAATATTAATACTTATGTATATAATAAGGAGGAAAGGGGAAAAGTAGAGAGAATTCCATAAAACAATATAAAAATTTAGTATATGATTATCTAATCTACTTATGATAGGATTATCATTTGTTATTTTGATTATAATGAGGCAGGTTTTTCTAATACAGATTGTTAAGAATTGTTCTTTATGCTTGCTGCATTCGTAGTTTTTCTTATACAGTCACAAGAATTAATAACAATTGCTTATTTGTTAAGCATAAATACTGTATTATGTAGTAGGAACTGATGGCTTAAAAGGTAAGTGCATAGCAACAATGAAGTAAACATACATCAATTCCATGTAAAAATGGCACTTAAACATTAAATCATTTTAATTTAAATTATAGCTGGAAGCTAAGGACGGAAAATGATCCTAAAATATAGATTTAGCAGTTGAAGACATTTGAAAAGTACAAAAGGGTAGTCTAATATATAAGTGAATTTCTTTCTTCCCCCAACATAAAGATACAATGAACTAAATCCCTTTTCTCAAAGTTTGACAATGTTTCAAAATTTCTAAAATAATGTGCTCAACGTTCTCTTTATGTTAATGTGAAAGGTTATTTAAAGTATTTTGATTTACTCACAACTCATTCTTACTACTGTGAATTAACTACTAGCAGAAGACCTAATAATGATTAATAGATCATGATATTTTATGGTCTTAGGCATGGCTTTTCCTCCATATACTTTTGCAGATTTGTAAGTGTTTGGGAAACATCTCAGAGGAGAAAACTCCAGACTAAGTAACAAAGGTGAAACACAAGGAACTCCAAAAGCCCCTATTTTAACTCTCAAGATGCTGCCGCTACTTAGAAATATAGAATCAGAATTCTAGGTTCTTAGAAGACCTTCTTTATTTTTTTTTTCTGGCCAATTCTTGTGTTAATTATACCTGAGATACACAGTAGTCTCTCCAATCCTTTACCTTCAATTCAGCCCATAAAAATCTATGTACTTTTACTGCATTGTCTGGGCTAGTTATAGAACTGTTTTCCTCTGATTTGACATTTACAATAATGCCATTTACCCAATTGAGATAAATTGCTGATCATCTTCAGAGAACTGTGAATTTTAAAAATATTTCTTTTTAAATTTTGATTGCTAATTTATATGTACAACTCATCTAGTACTTGTACATCACCATGTGGCAACCTTTCTGTTCACTAATACCATTCCTCCCTCTTTGATTTGGTTATCCATTCCTTTCTCTGAAACATTCAGAAATTATTTTCCTTTAACATAAATAAAAAAAAAACTTTCTTAAATCCTTTGTGGAAGAATATATCAGTGATGGTCCTGTCAATAGATAGAAACCATAGAGTGATTGAGCTGAAGTTCATATAAAGAATTGTTAACTGTATTAGTAGATTCAGGTAATGCAGTAATAGATAGTATATGGGAGAAAACTCTAAATTATAGAAATAGCAGATATAAAGTATAGTCACTATTCCTAAGACTGAGACAAAGGGACCAAAGAGAGTATACCTACCCCCAGGCTAAGATCTGGACCTTGTGGAAGAGAACACAGCTGTAACTCACTGAATGACAAGGAAGTCATTTTGGTGCTGCCCTGTTACAGTTTACTGGAAGTCTGCCCTCTGGTTCTTGCTGGAAGCCACCGTCTAGTGTGCCGGCAAATGTTCTTCATGGAGAGTACCTTGGTGGAGCCTTTTCTATTATCAAGACCTAAGCAGGTTGCCAGGGAGAGCTTCTGGCCACTGGGTGCAACTGGCCATCATGCACTCACTCTAGGCACTGGGCAGTGGAGAGGTCATGGTCCTACAGACTCTAGATGCCTCAGAAGTGCTCTGAACTCCAGAAGCTGCTACCACAGAGAAGCTGCTTGCATTACAAATGCCTGCTGAAACAGCATGTTCCAACCTGAAGGAAATCCCTTTCTTCTATGACACTGTAGCACCATCTGTAGATAAAGCTTAATGTCATGTTAGCTGGCAAAAGAAACATGTTTTGTGCCCCAATTCATTTTTGCACAACAGGCAATGAAAGGTAAACTTGGAGCTGAGAGACAATTGACAGCTGACACAAAATCCTTGTCACGAATAAATAATTGTGTTTTTGCTTTAATTTGGTTAGATGAAATTTTCAGAATAATCCACAAAGACTTTATGTACAAAAAAAGAAACCAATAATGTAGAGAAGTTCGTAGATAGGATGGTTTAAAACTCTGCTGATTCTGGCAAATGTAGTTATTTGCCCCAAGGCTAGTGATTTGAGAGACCTCAGCTGGTTTCAAGATCAAACACCTGCAGTTGTACTATGAGTCCTGGATGGCTTTAGGCAGGGGCAGGAGGTAATGGGATAGAAAGTATGAAATAAAGTCCGAGGTTTCTTCATACACAGAATCAAAACAACTGCAACAGATACCAAAAAAAAAAACCCCAAAACGAAAACCTTAGATCCTGCCTCTATTCATATTCTAGCTTTCACTGGCTTCTCTGTAAGGTTAACTTTTTGATGGATGTAACAGAGAATGAAAGCTCATGCATAGAATGGATGATTCTCCTAAAACACCATACCTCTCACTGATGGTCATTTTTTTCTAATAGCCTTCATTGTTGATATTGGAAAATAAGAAATCTTGGGAAAAAGAAAAGAAACACAATGAACCTAAGCAGTGCTGCTATAATTTGTTTTATTAATATGTCCAAGAAAATTAGCAAGATGTAAGTGTAAACAAACCATAAATAAAAATCCAATTTAACATTTAAGCTAAGAATGAATTATTTCTGATCAATAAGGTATTGATCCATTTCACAGGGCCACCTTAAGTTTTCTTTATGGTTTGTTTTAACCTTTATATCTGAAAAACACATTTTCAGCTATTTAAGCTAGTACCTATAAAGATATTTCATTAGAGATTTTATGTATTAAAATGAAAGCCACTGGAATTGACCATAATGGTTTAAGTTTAGAGTATTTGAAAGAGCATGCCTATATACACTTTGGATAGTTTTGAGGAATAATACCTAATATTACTTTTTGTATTTTACTTCATATTTCACAAACCTAATTTTCAACATTAGTATGACTGTTAATGGTTGTTGAGGTAAAACAAATTCATACTGGCTCAGGAAAAATGTATTTACTCATGAAATCCAAGGAAAAGTATAACAGTAAACCATGGCAAGGAAGGGATGCAGTCCACTTATACAAATCAGAAAACCCATCTAGGAGGAATTTTTTTGTATTCACTATTTGCACCATCTTCCAAAAGAGGAGACCAGGAGAGTATATACTGTAGCTGCTGACCTCACTGAATTTGAAGTGTTATTTACTTCAGTTTAACAAATGTGTAGTGAACTCCTGAGTATATTCCAGTCACTCCTCAAGAGCTAGAGATACAAAGAATGAATATGATATGATCCAAATTCCAAGAGAAATGGTTGACTTAAAATAAGACGGTTGTATTTTGTGGATATGTT
This sequence comes from Mellivora capensis, assembly GCA_004024625.1. Classification (NCBI taxonomy): domain Eukaryota; kingdom Metazoa; phylum Chordata; class Mammalia; order Carnivora; family Mustelidae; genus Mellivora; species Mellivora capensis. Next base: position 13,164 of record PISX010030906.1, read on the forward strand.
GCTATTTAATTAGGAAAGGGTAGTCTTTCGTTACATGATTTGCAGATTCCTATGTGGTTAATAGTCTGCCTTACATGTTCAAAAGGGAAGTTAGAGAATCTGAAGTACATGAGCTTGGAATGCAAAGCCTGAATAAAGGTAGTGAGCTAGAAGGAAAGGTTGCTTCAAACTCCAAAAGGGAATATTTCAAGGGGCCGTTGCTTTACTGTCACTCAGATCATGTCTTATAAACAATTACCCATTATGTGTATAAGGTTGTTGTTTACATTGCTGTTTTATTTTAGGAAAGCATGTGCTATCTATTACCAGGAAACTATAATTTTTTTTTTAAAGTCTGCTACGTAATACCTCAGCCTAGAACACTTCCCTGACTTTTCTTGGCAACAAATGGCCCAATGAAGGTGTGTTCTGCTGTTCTTTAAGCCCGCTCTCTCTGGGGATGCTTCCTTCCTCTTCCACACTCAGTTATGTAGGTGAATACAGCCCCTTTACCTTGCCTCTCTCTCTTTGCTGGCCAAAAAAAGCACATTCACAACTTCTTTAACTTAAAAATTACTGGTGTTCATTACGGGCCTGTACCTGTCATCTTTAGGATGATTACTTTTGCTCTCTTTCCCTTGCTCTCACGGAGCCACTTTGCCTTTCTTATCACAGCTACCCCTCACCGTATCCTTAGCGAAGATAACAGACAAAGCATAGTTTGGGAACTCCACTACAATCTGGCAAATCAATTTATGCTTTTAATTTTAAAATTTAGATCTAAGTCTAGCTTCTGTGATAAATGTAGAGCTATTAAATATTTTGTTTATGTTTTCCTTTAGCAAGAATTAAGGCCAAAGGAAAAGTCTGAAAAACAAGTTTAGTTATTATATCTTCTCATAACTGATTTCCGTTGTCAAGATTTTTTTTTCCAATTTTATGTAGTATGATCATTATAAATAGGGTTCTTCAATAATTTTTACTTAAAATTATTTTTTCTGCCATGTTTCTACCCTTATAATGTTAGGGAGTAATTATTTTTTTTCTTGGAAATATGTGTTGTTTATTAGCTGATTAATATCTTTATGTTGTGGCTTCACTTTCAATTATATCTCCATTTATTAACTCTAGATCTTAAAATGATAACTACTTGGGAGGAATTTATATAAGCAAGAAGCAATGTTTTTGGAGTTATGAAAGCTTCAGCATTTATTAGCTGTGGTATTTCAAATATTTATCTACATTTTGCCTCCCTGTCTTCCTCTTTGATGTGAATAATATGTTTATTCACTTAACATTTTTTCAGCAAATGATTTATGTAGGAACTGTTAAACAACAGTGGATACCGAGGAAAAACTAAACGTGACCACTACATTTAAGACAGTCACAGGGCTCCTTCTCCAATTAAAGTACATAACCTGTGCAAAATATTAATTCAGTACACATTCAACTAAATTTGGTTATTCTCTCACTCACTTTTTAAATTTTTCTCCAGTGCTAATTCTAAAATGCAGCTCCTTGCTGATTGGCCTCAACATGTCTGGTAGCTTCCTTATTATGTTTAGTTTGGATGAACTAATACTGATTTCTATGCAGTTAGTTTGCAAGACTATTTTACAAGATAATTTAACACTAGAAAATAATGTATTTTTAAATTTTTAAAATTATGGTTAAATGTTAAAAATTTTAGCTTATATTCATGGATAGGTTCATTTAACATATAAAATGATTTTGAAATTTCAAAAGTGAGTATGGCAATTAAGATGAATTGTGTATGTTTGATAAGTGTATCCGTTCCTCTATGGTCTTTAGAGGTATTTAGGGTAGGTTTCATAACATGGCATAATTATGAAAAATAGAAACATGTCATAGATCTAAATGCAGTATAGGATAGAATTCTAGACAAGGAACCGAGTGTTAAGATCTAACTATTTCTAACTCATAATAATTTATTAACTTGTGACTCTAGGTAACTCTATCTCATTTTCCATTTGTGAAATGGGAACAGTGTTACGTCAACATGCTTCATAGGGCTGTTGTCTCCTTGAACATAGCTGTCCACGGTATGATTTGAACAAATTTCAAGAAAGTATTCACCTCGGGAAAGGCCTTTCACAAATGCTTAAAATAAAAACAGATGCCTAAAATGACAAAACATACCAGGCTCTCTCAGTTTCCCAGATACAGAGACACAGACTCTAAAGGCTATTTAAATTGGGTAAGACCATTTGTGCATACAGACTTTTCAACTCCAATGGTAATATATAAAAGATAAGCAGTTTCAACCTGTGTTTTCTACAAAGTGAAATTATTTAAGGAGGCTAAATACTTTGTTTTTATAAATGTTATTTTTGTAGCATTTCAGATATTGTATAAAATAGTTGTTCACACAGTGAAGTGACATTCAAAGTGGTATCTGTAAAGGAAAATAATGCATAAAAGTTTCATACTTTGAGCACATCTATAGTCAAAGGGGCAAGAAAGTATAATTTGATATCACTATATGAATTAGAAGTATTTTATTATGGCATTTGATCTGTGTAACTACTCTATAGAATTTATGTAGCTGACACATTAAATATGTATTTTATATATGTAAAAATATCATCTGTATAAATACATATATATTTATATGTATGTTTTTAGGAAATGATTCTGCCCCATACGTTTTCTTATCCTTCTTTCCTGCTATAGAATGAAGGGAGAAAGGAAGGGAAGGAGCAAGAGCTATAAGAAATAGTGGCTATATCAGACTGTGAGTAAAAGGCAACTGCATACAGTTCTTGAGAAATAACTGAAAGATCAAAAGAAATTTCCAAGTGTGTTCATGATCTTCACAAAGTTGTGGCACCCACTTGACATTGATGCCTTAAACTAAAAGAAAAAGTAAGTGTCTAATTTTACTAGTCTAATGTTTGAAGCGGTGGAAGTGACCCATAGCCAGGAAAAATTCCTGTAATATACCACAAAGAATATAAGACTAGATCCAGTACCATCCCTGACAGACTGGTTTTTTTTTAATTACCAAATATTACAATACTGACTGTATTCCCTTTGCTGTACTTTTCATCCCTGTGACTTACTTATTTTTATAACTCAAAGTTTATGTTTATATCTCTTAATCCCGTTCACCTAATTCACCCATTTTCCTACCCCTTTCCCTCTGGCAACCACCAGTTCCTTTTCTCTATTAATGAGTCTATTTCTGTTTGGTGGTGGTGGTATTTGTTTTATTCACTTGTTTTTTAGACTCTAGAAATGAGTGAAATCATAAAGCACCTGTGTTTCTCTGAATTATTTCACTTAGCATAATACCATCTGGATCCATCTGTCTTATTGTAAATGGCAGGATTTTATTTTTTTTATGGCTGAGTGACATTTCAGTGTGTATGTGTGTGTGTGTGTATACACACTACTTCTCCTTTAACCATTCATCTATACATGTACATTTAGGTTCCTTCCATTTCTTTGCTATCTTAAACAATGCTGCAGTAAATTTAAGGGTGCATATATCTTTTCAAATTAATGTTTTTTTTTCTTTAGCTAAATACCAGTGATGCAATTATTGGATAGTCTGATATTTCTATTTTTAATTTTTTGAGGAATATTCACACTTGCCTGTAGTGGCTACGCCAATTTGCATTACCACCAGCAGTGCAAAAAGGTTACCTTTCCTCCACATCCTCAGCAACACTTGATATTTCTGACTGGTGTGAGCTGATAGCTCATTGTGGTTTTTATTTGTATTTCCCTGATGATTAGTGATGTTGACCATCTTTTTATATGTCTGTTCACAATTTGTATGTCTTCTTTGGGAGAAAAAATGTCTATTCACGTCCTCTGCCCATTTTTAATTGGATTATTTTTTGGTGTTGAATTGTATGGGTTCTTTATATATTTTGGATATGAATCCCTTATTGGGTGTAACACTTGCATATGTCTTCTGTTGAGCAAGAAGGAACTGAGGCTACACAGCAAACCAAAAGTTTATTTGGAGCTTTTAGGAATTTGAATTTGGGAGACACAGATTCAGGAGCAACTTGAAATGTGTTCCAAGCTGGGGAAGAGAGTTTATAAAGGAAAACCACGGGCTTATGTAAGTTGTTTCGAGAGAATCATGATTGTCATATGCAAAAATAATTAACATTGGTCTGCAGAGGATGGATTATGTGCTCGTTGCCAGTTTGAAGTCAGTGAATTTAGCCTCATTCTGAAAATTGTAACAGGATGTAGCAGTTTGTGGTTGGCATGACCTAAAGTTCATGTATGACTCATATGTGGTTGTTCATAAGACCAACCTTCCCAAAGGCCTCCTGGCTTCATTTTAGGGCTCCTTGATGTTCCTAACTTCTTTTCAGATTTTCTGTTCACACTTTTCTCATTCTGTTGTTGATTGCCTGTGCTTTATAAAATCAGTGGTCTCCTGTGCTGTACAAAAACTTCTTAGTTTGATGTAGCCCAGTAGTTTATTTTGCTTTAGTTTCCCTTGCCTAAGGAGACATAATCAGAAAAATGTTGCTAGAAACAATGTCCAAAAGATTATTTCTTACTTTTTTTTTTTAGGGGCTTTATGGTTTCAGGACTTATGTTTAAGTCTTCATTTGGGGTATATTTTTGTCCACAGTGTAAGAAAGTGGAAGTTAAAAATAGAGCTTCCCTATGACCCTGCAATTGCGCTTCTGGGTATTTACCCCAAAGATACAGATGTAGTGAAAAGAAGGGCCACCTGTACCCCAATGTTTATAGCAGCAATGGCCACAGTTGCCAAACTGTGGAAAGAACCAAGATGCCCTTCAACAGACGAATGGATAAAGAAGATGTGGTCCATATACACTATGGAGTATTATGCCTCCATCAGAAAGGATGAATACCCGACTTTTGTAGCAACATGGACGGGACTGGAAGAGATTATGCTGAGTGAAATAAGTCAAGCAGAGAGAGTCAATTA
>PISX010030907.1:0-18088 GCA_004024625.1 Mellivora capensis
CAAAAGAAATGAAATCTTGCCATTTGCGACGACGTGGATGGAACTAGAGGGTATCATGCTTAGTGAAATATGTCAGTCAGAGAAAGACAACTATCATATGCTATCCCTGATATGAGGAAGTGGAGATGCAACATGGGGGACTAGGGGGGTAGAAAAAGAAGAAAAGAAACAAGATGGGATTAGGAGGGAGACAAACCATAAGTGATTCTTAATCTCACAAAACAAACTGAGGGTTGCTGGGGGGAGGGGGTCGGGAAAGGGGGGTGGGGTCATGGACATTGGGGAGGGTATGTGCTATGGTTAGTGCTGTGAAGTGTGTAAACCTGGCGATTCACGGACATGTACCCCTGGGGATTAAAATATGTTTATTAAAAAAAAAAATAAAGTGTCTGGCATTACACCAAAGTTTACCATATATGCAAAGCAGGAAAATATGACAGATAATGACAATAAAAATCAATCAATTAAAACTGATGCAGAGGGTGCCTGGGTGGCTCAGTGGGTTAAGCTGCAGCCTTAGGCTCAGGTCATGATCTCAGGGTCCTGGGATTGAGTCCCACATTGGGCTCTCTGCTCAGCAGGGAGCCTGCTTCCCTCTCTTTCTATATGCCTGCCTCTCTGTCTACTGTGATCTCTCTCTGTCAAATAAATAAATAAAAATCTTTAAAAAAAAAAAACTGATGTAGAACTAATGAAGATGGCAGAATTAGCAGCCAAGAGCATTAAAATAGTCGTTAAAACTGCATTTCATTTATTCGAAAAGTTAAGGAGATGATATAAATGGGTTAGGTAGATTAGATAAATGATATAAAAAAGAACTAAATTAAATGCCTAGCACAGATACCTCTTTGGAATAGTGATTTCATTACCTTTGGATATATAACCAGAAGTGAGATTGTTGGATCATATGGTAGTTCTGTTTTTAATTTTAAGGTTTTAATTCTGTTCTAATTTTTTAAAATTTAGTTCTGTTTTTAATTTTAATTAAGTAGTTTTCCATAGTGGCTATACCAATTTATATTCCCATCAACATTGCACAATGGTTCCCTTTTCTCTACCTCCTCATCAACACTTACCTCTTAGCTTTTTGATAATCATCATTCTAATAGTTGTAAGCTGATATCTCATTGTGATTTTGATTTGCTTTTTCTTAATAATTAATGATGCTCAGCAGCTTTACATGTACTTGTTGGCTATTTCTATGTCTGTTTTGGAAAAATGTCTATTCAAATTCTTCATTCATTTTTTAATCTGATTATTTGTGTTGTTGGTCTCTTGTATGAGTTGCTTATAGATTTTGAATATTAAAACCTTATCAGATATATGAATTGCAAATATATTCTTGAAGAACTCCTTTTAGCATTTTTTGTTGGCAGGTCTAGTGATGATAAACTTTCTCAAGTTTTATTTGTCTGGGAAAGTCTTTATCTCTCCTTCATTTCTGAAGATGAACTTTACCAAATAAAGTATTCTTGATTGACAATTTTTTTTTTCTTTCAGCACATTTAATATCTCATCCTACTGTCCCAGTCATTACAGTTTCTGCTGAGAAAGTAGCTGATGGACTTATTTTTATGAAGCTCCTCTTATAAGTTACATGCTTCTTTTCTTTTGCTCTTTTCAGGATTTTTTTGTTTTTTATTTTTGAGAGTTCATTATAATATATCTCCAAAAATATGTCTTTGAGTTGAACTTGTTTGTGGATCTATGAACTTCACGAACTTGGATTCCAAATATCTCCCTAGTTTGGGGAAGTTCTCAGACATTATTTCTTTAAATAAGTTATCTGCTTCTTTCTCCCTCCTGGGACTCCAAGACTGCATGGATTGTTTCTTTTACTAACATCATAAAAATCCTGTAGGCTTTCTTTATTCCTTTTCATTCTTTTTCCCTTGCTCCGCTGACTGGATAATTTCAAATGATTTGTCTTCAGGTTTCACTGATTCTTTTTTCCGCTTGATCCAGTTTACTGTCAAAACCATCTATTGTCAATTATCATATAGTTTCACTTATTTGCAGAGCATAACAAATAACACGGAGGACATGGGGAGATGGAGAGGAGAAGGGAGTTGAGGGAAATTGGGGGGGAGATGAACCATGAGAGACTATGGACTCTGAAAAACCACCTGAGGGTTTTGAAGGGGCGGGGGGTGGGAGGTTGGGGGAGCCAGGTTGTGGGTATTAGGGAGGGCACGCATTGCATGGAGCACTGGGTGTGTTGTAAAACTATGGATTCTGTTACACTGAAAATAAATGAAATTTAAAAAAAACCTATCTATTGAATTCTTTGGTTCAGCCGCTGTATTCTTCAGCTCCTTTTTATGTTCCTATCTGTTTTTGAGCTTCTCGTTGTTCTCTTGGATTGTTTTCCTAATTTTGTTAAATTGTTTATATGTGTTCTCTTGTAGCTCTCTGAGTATTTTTAGACAATTAGTTTGAATACTCTATCAGGTGATTCATGTATCTTTATTTTAGTGGAGGGGGGCTCAGTTTCTAAAGGCTTACTGTATTTCTATGGTGATGTCATGTTTCCTTGATTCTTCACAATCTCTGTAGCCTTGTTCAAGAATTACATATTTGAAGAAACAGTCTTCTTCTTCAGTCTTTCTACACTGAGTTCAATAAGGAAAGGCCTTTTTCTGTGTGTAGGGATACACTAGAGCCTTCTGTGATCCTGGGTCTAAAGTAAGGTGCTAAGTGCTAAGTGCATGTGGTATGTCTGGTGACTCTGGGTTCAACCTGTGTGATCTCTTAATGACTCAGGCTGCTGGGATCAACAACTGCATGGTCCTTGGCAAGTACCATAGGGTAGGTCTTCATTAGCTACAAGGACTGTTGGAATCCTCAGGAACACCTCCATATCCATCAACTAAGACCAGGGCAAGCAATGGTGTGGCCTGAGTGGTGGTGTGCACACACTCGGCTGCAGGGCTGGTTGCAGATCCTGTGTATTGAGAAGAGCTGTTTGCAGACGTGTAGTAAAAGGGCCATGGCCAGAAGCAACTGCAGTGGTTAACTGCCAGAGCACAACAGCTGTGGGGGTCTGGGCTGTTGGTGTCCACCCCCCACGGCTGGAAGCTATTGCCATGGTATATACACAAAAGAAAGCCAGTAACAGGAGTCTCATCAGGGGCTGCAAGTGCACAGATGGTTGGGCTAGCTGCAGGTGAGCACAATGGTCATGTCTGTGACAAGAGACAGAGCTGAATCTGGGCCCACAAATAGCTGTGGGAGCCCTGGCTCTTAGTAAACACTACCATGGTAGCAGGATCTCTCCAGAGATACACACATGGCAGTGGAGGTCTGAGATGAGAATCAGGACAATAGAGTGCAGGTGCATAGCTGGAGAGGTTAGCCCAGAGTGTGCACACAGCAGTGGCAGTCAGCTGTGAGGATCTGGACTTGTGTCTCATTGTGCAACTCTAGAGGCCAGGGTTGGCTGCCTGTGTGAATCCTGGGCTCCAATGGGGGATGGGGGTAGTAGGAGGGACAGGGGAGGTATTCAAGCAGCTGGCACCTATGAACATGAAACTTATGGGAGAAAACATCAAGTGAAACTTTCAGGGTCCAAAGTGACTGTGCTGGCATTTGGTTTCTATGGTGGCAAAAGCTGCTGGGATCCCTGCAGAGAAGGTCATGGGAGACCTCGGCCATTTCCATTATGTAGCTAATACTGGTTGACCCTGCCCTCTTTTTCTAGGCTGTCTCTGGTTGTCTCAGCTTTGCTGATCTCTGGGTGAGGTGAAACTAAAGTGAGTCCTCCATGCAGCGCCCCCAAAAGTTTCAGGATGCTGATCACTCACCCTACTATCCCTTCCCTGTCATGGGAAACTCTTTAGCTAGGGAGTTCCCTCTTGGCACTGAGCAGTTTCAGCCTGGGGGGTGGAATAATGCAAGAAAATGAAGTTGTTCTTCCTTCCCTTTTTATATGGTTATTCTCAGGGATATTTTTGTATTCTGTTTGTTTGTTTATTTCGTTGTTGTTATTTGCACTACTGTGTTGCCAAAGTATCTTAAGTGAACTCCTGAGCCCTCCCGGAGCTGCTTTTGTTCATGGATAGATGTCAGTTGGTTAAGTGGCCGACTCTTGATTTTTGGCTCAGGTCATGATCTCAGAGTCCTGGGATCTAGCCCCACACTGGGCTCAGCTCTCAGAAGGGAGTCTGCTTGAGGATTTCTCTCCTTCTCCCTCTGCCCCTCCCCCTCCCCACCTCCTCTCTCTGTCTCTCAAATAAATAAATAAATCTTTTCTTAAAAAATATTACTAAAAAGGAAGATTTCAAGTCTACAATGGTTTAACTGGTGAATTCCACTAAATATTTAAGGAAAAAAAAATCATACCAGTTGTACACAAACTACTAAAGACTGTCAAAGAAGGAATACTTCTCAACATTTTGTGTTAGGTTAGCAATATCCTGATACTAAGTCTAGGCCAAAACTTTACACAAAAAAGAATGACAGACCTGTATTCCTCATGAGCAAAGATGGAAAAATACTAGACAAATTTTTAGCAAATTGGATTCCAGCAGGGTTTATGGCCAAAACACAAGGTTGATTTAACATTTTAAAATCAATGTAATTGGGGCGCCTGCAGGGCTCAGTTGGTTGAGCGACTGCCTTCAGCTCAGGTCATGATCCCGGACTTCCAGGATCGAGTCCTGCATCAGGCTCCCAGCTCCTTGGGGAGTCCGCTTCTCCCTCTGACCTTCTCCTCTCTCGTGCTCTCTCTCACTCATTCTCTCTCAAATAAATAAATAAAATCTTTTAAAAAAACAAAATAAAATAAAATAAATGTAATTTACCATGTTAAAAAAATAAAAAATAAAATCTCTATGATCTTCTTAATTGATACAGAGAACAACTGAGAATAGATTTGATATCTATTCCCAATAAAAATTCTCAGCAACATAAGGAATAGAAGGAAATTTCTTTAACCTAATAAAGTGCATCTATGAAAGTTCTACAGCTAATATATTCTTTTTTTAATTAATTTTTTAAATTTTTTATAAACATATAATATATTTTTAACCCCAGGGTACAGGTCTGTGAATCACCAGGTTTACACACTTCACCACACTCACCATAGCACATACCGTCCCCAATGTCCATAACCCCACCACCCTCTCCCGACCCCCCTCCCCCCAGCAACCCTCAGTTTGTTTTGTGAGATTGTCTCTTATGGTTTGTCTCCCTCCTAATCCCATCTTGTTTCATTTATTCTTTTCCTGCCCCCCCAAACCCCCACGTTGCATCTCCACTTCCTCATATCAGGGAGATCATATGATAGTTGTCTTTCTCTGATTGACTTACTTCACTAAGCATAATACCTCTAGTTCCAGCCACGTCGTCGCAAATGGCAAGATTTCACTTCTCTTGATGGCTGCATAGTATTCCATTGTATATATATACCACATCTTCTTTATCCATTCATCTTTTGATGGACATCTAGGTTCTTTCCATAGTTTTGCTATTGTGGACATTGCTGCTATAAACATTCGGATGCATGTGCCCTTTCAGATCACTACGTTTGTATATTTAGGGTAAATACCCAGTAGTGCAATTGCTGGGTTGTAGGGTAGCTCTATTTTCAACTTTTTGAGGAAACTCCATGCTGTTTTCCAGGGTGGTTGCACCAGCTTGCATTCCCACCAAGAGTGTAGGAGGGTTCCCCTTTCTCTGCATCCTCGGCAGCATCTATCATTTCCTGACTTGTTAATTTTAGCCATTCTGAATGGTGTGAGGTAGTATCTCATTGTGGTTTTGACCATTTCCTTACACCACACACGAAAAAAAACTCAAAATGGATGAAGGACCTCAATGTGAGAAAGGAATCCATCAAAATCCTTGAGGAGAACACAGGCAGCAACCTCTTCGACCTCAGCCACAGCAACATCTTCCTAGGAACACTGCCAAAGGCAAGGGAAGCAAGGGGAAAAATGAACTATTGGGACTTCATCAAGATCAAAAGCTTTTGCACAGCAAAGGAAACAGTCAACAAATCAAAAAACAACTGACAGAATGGGAGAAGATATTTGCAAAGGACATATCAGATAAAGGGCTGGTATCCAAAATCTATAAAGAGCTTAGCAAACTCAACACCCAAAGAACAAATAATCCAATCAAGAAATGGGCAGAGGACATGAACAGACATTTCTGCAAAGAAGACATCCAGATGGCCAACAGACACATGAAAAAGTGCTCCACATCACTCGGCATCAGGGAAATACAGATCAGCTAATATATTCTTAATGTGAAAACTAAATGCTTTCCCCTTAAGATCAGGAATAAGATAGGATGTCCACTTTCACCACTTCCTTTCTTTGTGTGAAAGACTCTGGCCATTGAGGCTGGCTAAACAAAAGCCCAGCCTGACCGTAAGAAATACAATTGTCTTTATTTGAAGACAACATGATCGTGTTCATAAAAAATCTGATGGACAATGTGCTACTAAGGAAAAAAGTGAATTTAGAGATGTTGTAGAAGAGAAGATCTCTACACAAAAATCAGAATTGTATTTTTATGTTAACAGTGAACAATCAAATTGAAATTTTTTTAAATAATATTTATAATAGCATAAAAAACAATGACTTTGAGGTGGATCTGACAAAGGTTATTACATATAAATTAAAAACAGTAAAACATTGCTGAGATAAATTAAATAAAATCTAAATAAATGAAGAGATGATCTTTACTCATGGGTCAGAAGACTAGATTTTTTTTTAATAGTGATTCTCCTCAGATTGATCTATAGATTTATTGATCTTTCAAAAATCCCAGTGGGTTTTTCTGTATAAATTGATAAGCTGATTCTAACATTTGTTTCAAAATTTGCATGAAAATTCAAGAAACACAGAAAATCCAAAACAAATTTGAAAAATAAGAGCAAAAGAGAACTACTTGATTTCAAGACTAATTATAAGACTAAAGTAATAAAGACTCTGTGGTATTGTTATAAAGATAGACAAATAGATCAATGGAACAATAGTCAAGAAAGAGTCCCTTACTTTTACCCTTACCAGACAGCTGATTTTGGGCAAAGGAGAAAAGGCAATTCTATGGAGAAAACACAGTCTTTCAGCAAACAGTGTTTGAACAACTAGATAATCACATGCACAATATGAAGTTTAATCCACACCTCACACCACATATACAAATTAACTACAAGGGATTCTAGACCTAAATGGCAAACTGAAAAGTCTAACGTTTCTTGAAGAAAATGGGAGAAAATCTTTGTAATCTTATGTTAGGCAAAGATTTCTTTGATACAACATCAAAAACATATCTATAAAAGAAAAAAAAATGATGGGGCATCTGGGTGGCTCAGTTGGTTAAGCATCTACCTTTGGCTCAGGTCATGATCTCAGGGTCCTGGGATTGAGCCCTACTTTGGGCTCCCTGTTCAGTGAGGAGTCTGGTTCTCCCTCTTCCTCTGCCCTTCCCTTTGCTTGTGCCTCTCCCTCTCTTTCTCTCTCTCACTCTCCCTCAAATAAATAAATAAAAACCTAAAAAAAAAAAAAAGATAAATTGGGTTTCACCAAAATTTAAAACTTCTGTTGTCAAAAATTACTATCAAAATAATGAGAAGTTAAACTGAAAGAAAATATGATAGATATAATAAGGGATTTGCATTCAGAATATTTGGAGAAGTTTCAAGAATCAAAAATAAGGGCAGGGCACCTGGGTGGCTCAGTTGGTTGAGTGTCTACCTCCGGCTCAGGTGGGAGTCCCAGGGTCCTGGAACGGAGTCCCACCTTGGGCTCTCTGCTCAACAGGGAGCCTGCTTCTCCCTCTCCCTCTGCCTAATGCTCCCCTTGCTTGTGCTTGCTCTCACTCTCTCTCTCTTTCTCTCAAATAAATTAACAAAATCTTTAAAAAAATAAAATAAACAATAAGGAGGAAAAATCCAATTTTTTAAATGGAAAAAATATTTGAAGAGCAATTTCAACAAAGAATATATGTGGTGGCAATGAAGGTCATGAACATATGCCCAATTCTATTAGTCATTACGAAAATTCAAACTAAAACTCAAGGTACCAGCATACACCTGTTAGAATGACTAAAATTAAAAATATTGATCACACTAAGTATTGGCAAGGATGTGAAACAACTCAAATTTTCATACATCAAGGATGGAAATGTAAAATGGTTCAGCCACTTTGCAAAACACTTTGGCATTTAGAAAATTAAATGTATGTATATTATATGTTCTAACTACTCCACTCCGAACAAAGACTTGTACAGAAGTATTCATAGAATCTTTACTTGTGGTAGCCCTGAATAGGAAACAACTCAAATGTCCATCGCAGGTGAATAAATAAGTAAATTTTGGTCTATCGACTCAATGGAATACTGCTCATCAATAAAGTAGGAATAAATTGCTGTTACATACAATGTAAATGAATTCAGGGGGAAAAAAGAGTAAATACTGTGTGATTTTATTAATATAAAAATAGAAGATGCACATTGCTCAGTAGTATCAGAATACAGATCATTGGCTGCCTCTGAACAAAGTGGGTTGGAGAGGGGCAGAAGGGAGTGATGCAAAGGGCACTCAGGAAGCTCTTGGAGGTGGTGCATATGTTTATTGTCCTGAATGCTGTGATGGCTTCACAGATATATACACATGTCAAAACTTACTAACTTGTCCACTAAGTATGTGCAGTTTTTTGTATAGCAATTACTCCTCAATAAAACCTACTTTAAAAAGATGAATATATTTAGAATTCAGACTGTAGCTAAGGATAGAGGAATTTTTTTAAAATTTTTTTATTTTTTTATTTTTTATAAACCTATAAAGTATTTTTAATCCCCAGGGGTACATGTCTGTGAATCGCCAGGTTTACACACTTCACAGCACTAACCATAGCACATACCCTCCCCAATGTCCATTAACCCACCCGCCTTTCCCAACCCCCCTTCCCCCAGCAACCCTCAGTTTGTTTTGTGACCACCCTGAACGCGCCCGATCTCGTCTCATCTAGGAAGCTAAGCAGGGTCGGGCCTGGTTAGTACTTGGATGGGAGGATAGAGAATTTTTGACCATCATCTTGATGATGATAGTTCAGGAGTCCCTAAAAGAGATTCAGGAGGCCATGATTCTGCTCACAATGTGTGCAGAACTAAGTGTCACTGTCTATTTATAGTCAGTCTGCTTAGGTTTGAAACCGAGCCAAATAAATGCAGGAGGTGTGAATCTTTGGCAAGTTTCTTTATTTAACCCAACTCAAATTTCTTACCCAACCTCATGAGATTGTTACAAGGATATAATAGATCACATAGTAAGTGCTCAAAAAATGTTAGCTTAACAAATGCTATATTCTCGTGTCAAAATTTGGGTGAGGGGTTCATAGCTTTGGCCAGCTGCTCAAAGAGTTCTGTGACTCACAAATTCAACAACTATGGTAAGTGAAGTTGTGAAAGGCAGGAGAAATTATTCAAAAAGAGTGTGTAGAAGCAGATGAGAAAAATAAGTACAGAATCTTGGAGAACTATCTGAGCTTGATAAGTGAGAGACAGAGAAGGAACCAGATAAGAAAACTGAGAAGTAATGCAGAGGTAAAGCGGAAATCAGGAAATGGCAGGGTCACAGAAGCCAGAAGAGGAAATATTTTCAAGAAAAAAAATATCACATACTTCAGCCATGTGGAAGAAGCTCAACTATAAGAAAGATCGACCGGATCTGACAATAGTGAGTTTTAACTTTTTTGTTTATTGAGATATAATTGATATATAACATTATATTACTTGCAGGTGCACAAATAACGACTTGATATCTATAGATATTGCAAAATGATCACCACAGTATGTCTAGTTAACATGGTGACCTTTAAGGGAACTATTTCACCAGAGAGATGGGGAAACAAGGCATAGGAATAGGGGGATATAAAGGGATGGTTAGGAAGCTGGACAATTAATTCAGAGAACTTTCTGAGAAATTTAGAAATTATTTGAAAACAAAATAAAACAATAAGGCTATAGCTGTAGGTGGTGTTAGGGGAAAGAGAGTATATCCCATGGTAAGGAGCACCTGAGCTTGTTTTCAAGATAATGGGAAGAGGCCAGAGAAAAACAGATTGTTGGAAATGAAAAAAAGACAAAGTGACTCTTTCAAAATGAGGTTTTAAAAGAAGTAAAAGAGGAAAGGCAATAGGGTATGCAGTCTTAGAAATACCAAAGACCTTACAGTTTATGGAAACTAGAAAGAAGAAAAGAAGAGTGAGGACTAGAGACATTTTGAGCTGAAGAGGAGGAAATTTGAGGTCTCTGGTATTATTACTGAGGTCATGATCCAAAAAAAGAAGATAATTGACTGACATTGCCAACACAAGCATGGTAAGGCTAAGGGACTTGGATTATCAAGAACTTGATATTACCACATACATGATGTGCTGGATGTAGATTTTCTGAAGAATTGAAAGAGTACTGCAACCTCATACACCTGACAACAGATACTATCACAGACTCAAGGTTTTATTTTGTTTTTAATAAGTGATTATATTGATGTCAAAAGCTACAAGCAATAAACCACGATATATACAACCATGGAATAAAGGACCTGGTTACTAAGTACACAGGTTCGTCTATTAAGCCTTTGGCTCTACTTCTGATTCTGCTCCGTGACCCTGAATAAGAATCTTTGCCTTGCTGAATATCAGTGTCCAACTATAAAGTTTGATCCAGGTTGCACATGGTAAAATTAAATATCTTTATTTCAGTTCCAGAGATGATATCATTTTTGGTTTAATGGGACTTGACAAGTTTTGTTTTTTTTTTCATTCCAAAACAAAATATGTTATTTTCATCAGTGGATGAGAATAAATAAATAAATAAGAAAACCCAAAGTCAACTGTCAGCTCCCTGTACCATGAGGGCTCAAATTTTGTAGTCCTCTAGTCACCCTTAATTTCCAACAGATAAAACAAGAAAAGGCCATTTGTCTGGCTACATAGGCTTCCTCAATCAGAGACAGCCAATGCCCTTCCAGCTTCATGTAGGTCATTCTAAACAAAATGTAGTGTTTCATTTTAGTAATAAAATTCTGAACTATTTATCTTTATGATATTTTCCAGAGAACCTGACCTCACATCAAGGAAAAGCAGTGCTTTGTTTCAGAAGGACACAAGTATAGTAATTAAATATGAAGTTTCAGGAATGAGATCACCTGAGTTTGAATTCTGGCCCCATTGCCTACCAATTATAGCTTAACCCTTCCAAGCCTCCTTTTCTCCACCAGCAAGACAGCACTGTTAAAAATTTCAATGAGCGTGTGCATCAAATATGCTTAGGATAACATCTGGCACATAGTGAGCAATAAATGTTATTCTTTTTTTAAGTTTTAATAAAAATGCACTACATTTGGGGGAAATATTTTTCCCCTCAATGAATATTTCTTCTGTTCAGATAATATTCTGTTGGGTACATTATATTTGCAGCCTGAATATAAATTAACTTTAATTGAGGCAATTAATCTTGAGATTAGTGTGGTCCCACAAAAAGCCATTGAATAGAGGGTGGCATTTAAAATATCTTCTGAAGTAAACCTGATAAATCTTCTACTTCACTTTTCCTCCTTCTTTCTCCCACCCATTTGTCTCCACTCTAGTAGGAAACAATGGCCCAGATATTGTTAGCAGAGAGTCCAAATAAATAGAAGGAGGCCTATCAGTTGGGGTGCCTGGGTGGCTCATTGGGTTAAGCGTCTGCCTTTGGCTCAGGTCATGATCCACAGGTCCTGGGATTGAGCCCCACATCAAGCCCCACAATAGGAATCCTTGCTCAGCCAGGAGCCTGCTTCTCCCTCTGTCCCTCCCCCTGCTCATGCTTTCTCTCTCTCTCTCAAATAAATAAGATCTAAAATTTTTAAAAAAGAATTATTCTCTTTTTTATTAATTTCATTTCTTTTCAGCGTAACAGAATTCATAGTTTTACAACACACCCAGTGCTCCATGCAATGCGTGCCCTTCTCTTTTATCTTAAAAAAAAAAAAAGGAGAAGCCTATTGGGAACTGGGTAAACAAACAAACAAACAAAAGAACTGGGTATGCCAGTTTGAACAGCTAAGAATTTATATTGTGAACAATGGAGTGCCAATCTGGAGTTAAACGGGGAAACAGAATGATGAAATATGCATGTTAGATGATTTAGGGATAACTGTAAAACATGGATTGGCGAACTTTTTCTGGAAATGGTTACATAGTCTTTTAGCTTTTGCCAGCCTTTGTTACAACTGCTGAATTTTGCTGCTATAAGACAAAGGCAGCCATAGGTGAGATGTAAATTAATGGGTATGGCTGTTGTTCTAATAAAACTTTATTTACAAAAAGCAGCAGTGGCAAGCAGAATTTGACCTTGTTATAGAAGATGAATTGTACAGTGTAAGATTGAACCAGAATCAGATATTCCAATGAGATAGTTAGCATAATTGACCAAGAAAGAACTGAGGAGACTTGAAGAAAGCCATTAGCAGAGAGACAAAAAGGAAGCAATAAGGTTTTAATATATGTAGGAGATAGAAACCACAGGTCCTAATAACCAGTTGGATATAGGTAGAAGTGATAATGAAGATCCAAAGTTTAGTGAAGATTTGGATGATAGCATACAGGTGGTACTCCCCACTCAATGATGGGAAACATGGGCACTGAACTATTACTGAAGGTAACACAGTACCTGGGAAAGCTCTGCTCTCTGGTCAAAAGTCACAGGCCTGACCAAAATTCTCTTCTCAGTCCAGAACCAGCAACATAATTTCCATGACCTGCTATAAAATAAATGAACATGTGGGAACCCTTATTCAAAATGACTAAGGTTTTCAAGACAGTAAGAGTAGAACTTTAAACAAAGCATGGAAGCCTTTCTAAACACCGAGCCTTGTGCCCACAAAGATTTATAGGACCATGAATATGACCCTGCCCTTATCTCCAGCCTAGCATCCTTGAGGGGTGGGTTAGCTACTGTAATTCCAGAAGCATGCTATATTTACAAAATGGAGCATCTAGTCATGTTTCTTTTGACTAGTGGATTTCAAGGATGTTTTTCCGTACTGCAGGGCTTTGCTGTGCCAGTAATTAAGGAAATTTTTTATTGGGGTCATAGCTTTTTAACATGCCTCCAAAGCCCACTTTTGTTAGTTTCCCAATCTGTCTGTCACATAGTGTAAATAGCTGTACTTCAATGGCGACTTCAAGTTAAAGGAGATTTTTAAATTTTTTCTTCCTTCACCTCTCATTCAAGATATGGCAGAATGGCAGTATGCATTCTCCATGACTGATTGAGAGTGCCTTTGGAAAATGAGTTTCTCTCTGTGCATCAAGTTGACAAGGCATTTGGGGAGCCACAATGAAAAGGAAGGTAAGCTCCAAAGTCCTAAACAGCAACCCCCCCACACAGCTTTTTCCTCGGGGGACCTATTGATGTCTTAGAAAGTTAAGCCCACTAGGAAGCATGGAGAATGTTCTGTAGCCAGTGAAGAAAACTTTCTTTGACTAGAAGTCCAAAAATACATGCTGTCTGTCCAACTTAGCCACCATTGTTTTGTACCTTTAATCGACTCTTTTGACATTGCTTAGTACATCTTCCTTATGATGACACATGAGGCATGGGTCTTCAAGACCTAAAAGTCACTTTTTGTGTTATCTTTGTTCCTATTCCATAAAGTTTCAGAGGACCTATCATGTCAGGATATTAGATATAATTTATGATTCATAACAAAGAGCAAGAAAAAAGAAAAATCATAGCTGATTTTGATGTTTATGTACACACACACTCCATTTACAATCAATTACTCCCCTATTTACCAAGAAATATTTCTTTCCATTTGGAAAAAGGAAAGCTAACTACCCAAATGGAAGAATTCCTACAGAGCAGTCACCTATTTAGGGTTGCCAGATAAAATAAGAGACAATAAGTATTTACAGAGATTTGGGACATAGTCATACATTAAAATGTGTTATTTATTTGAAATTCTAATTTAATTGGATGCCCTGGTTTTTTTAATTGGTAAATCTGGCAACTCTATACCTAAGCTGTGTGGGAAATCTAACCATATGACTTCTAAAGTCCCATCTAGCCCTGAGATTCTCAATCTAGGCATGATTTTACAGTTTCCAGTAAACCTACCTAAGACCAAAGAGTAGAAGTTAAGAGAGGGAAGATAGTGATTCAATAGAAGAAGAATCTGTTAATCAAGCAAAACAGTAACCGCAAACGTAATCCACCTAATCGTAACCCTAACCCTAACCTAACTTAATGGTCTATAAATTGGGATGTGCTCACCACAGGAGACATTCAAGGCAGTCCACTTAAGTGGAGGAGGTAAAAAGGAGAACATTCCATTTTTAAATTAGAAAGAAGTTGACAGAAGAACTGAGCCTGGTTCTCTGTCTCTATCAGGAGGTAAAGGTATCATGAAGGATCTGTGATAGTTTCACATGACGGGTGGTCAACAAAGAAAAGCATATATTAGTTTTCTGCACTATTAAAAGGGAGGGATAAAAATGTTTCTAATTTTTGTGCTTTGTTTTGCCACAAAGGACATGACATCCTTAAAAATGTATAAGCATCTTTTTTGCATAAGCATGATTTTTGAAACTTAAATTTTAGTATAATTTCTGCAGAGTTTAAATTATTTTCAAAAATACAAAACTGTGATTCTCCAGTTACTGTGCAAAAATAGCTCAAGGACATCAAGGATGGCAGCGATTTAATGGATAAACTTCAACAAAAACCTTTGCTTAAACACTGGATGAAATTTAGTACCATAATATAATAATCATAGTTAATAATGCATTTGTTCTTTTGGATCTATATACTAACGTGGCATATATTTTTCAGTTATGACAACCATTACAACCAAGTATCAGAATTGCTTTACCATAAAATTTTGTATAGTAATAAGGTAGCTCCATACTTTTCACATATGAAAATATTCTTATACATCTTCTTTGTGGAAACAAAACAGTTTTGATATTTTGCTTTACATGTTGAAACATTTCAGAGAAATTAAAGTGTGTTGAATCATTCATAAATAAAATGAAATATAAATTATTATATCTTTGATCTTTACCTCATCTACTTATTTTTTAAATTTTGAGAATATTTTATTATATTAGAGTACAATGGAAAAATTCATATAATTTTTAAATAAATAATACTTAGAAATCAGAGAAGTGTTTAAAATTTTCAATTCGAGAGCTATGTATTAAAATATATGTTCAGTGATCTGCACAATTACCTATCAGAGATATTTAGGAGACATTTCAAAATGAGTTGGGGATTTACTCTAAACTCTTAAGTTTTACTCATTTTTTTCCACTCTGAGTTTATTATTTTTGACAATTCTAGAGTATCCCAGGTAAAACTGCTGTTTATTTTGGAGGGGTGGGCAGTCTCCTGTTTTGGCAAAATAAAAAATTTAAAAAAAGTTTAATTTGGAGACCCAAGCCAGAACTATTCTTAAACTGCCTTTGCCTCAAAATTTAGAGGAACAAGGGTAAGTCTTCATTTTTGCATATAATACATAGTTCAGCAGTGTTGTATAAAAGCTAATTTAATCATTTCTATTACAGATTAAACCTATTTCCTCTTCTTATAACCATCCAAAAAAATTACTTACAACTCTGAATCTGAAGATGATCATTAGGTTCTTTTCTTTATTTTTTTAATTTAAAATTTTTTTATTTTTTATTTTTTTATAAATATATAATGTATCTTTATCCCCAGGGGAGATTCTTTTCTTTAAAAAATGGTTGTGTCATTTTTAATTTGGTAAAGGAGAGAGCAATCCATTTTTTCTATTTTTTTGTTAATTTGCCTACTTTAAAAAAACTCACGTATTTATAAAGTAATTGAATTTTTTAAAAAGACTGTATTTAGAATAAAGAGCTAACCAACAAATTCAGAAAATATTAGAGCAAAGAATGGATAACTTAGTGTTCTTTAAAATTGCTATGAATTCTTGGAGAGCTGAAAAGAAATAATAGACAAGAGTAGAAACCATATGAAGTTAGATAAAGTTTAGTAACATGAACAAATGTCACTTTTTTTTTTTTGTAAGCTCTAAGCACAATATGGAGCCTGAACTCATGACCCAGAAGTCATGCTCTACCAACTGAGCCATCCAGGCACTCCCGAATGTAATTTTTTATTAGTTGCAATTCTGTATCAATAATTTAAAGTTAGAAGTCATCCTTAGCTTAAAGAATATATAGATTAACAACTTTGTGACAAATCAAAATTACTTTTAATATTTTGACTAGGCCATATTTTATGGGCAAACTGAGTATAATTAAGGAAAATATTTTAGAAGCCTAAATTTATGGTTGGACGCCATTCTTCTTTGTAAAAGATATGCAGTAGAAGTGATATATAGAGGTAAAAACAACACATAGGTTGATTTTTTTTTTTCAACCCGGCTAAAGTATTGAATTTTTTAAATAATGCTTTGGTGGCTTATCAAGAAAAGTCCCTAGAAAGTGAAAAAAGGAAAAACACTTAAATCACTCACTGAGTTACTCTACACTGAGGACAGATTACTCAAGTGAAATGGAAGGTAGGCCTGAGTGCTCAGATCTTGTGAGGGACATTGTGGCTTCTTAGGGTTTCACTTGACTATACAACTTTATAATATATGCTATATTTGAAATATGAGTATAGTGATAAAATGTCACCAGGTTTGTGGTTACCAAAATGACCCCGAAAAATAAGAAAAAGAAGAGAATGAATAAAGAAAGTAAAGGCCTGAATGTAAGATTTTAACATAGTAAACTTTCTATTTTTGTGGGGTTTTTTGTTGTTTTGGGGGGGGGTTGTTTGTTTGCTTGAGATCATAAACCCATTTTCCAGGATAATCTAAGTTCTTTCCTTCAGACTACTTCTATTCAGTTTTAAAGGAATATGTGGAAATCTCACATCTTAATTTAAGTTCTAGTTCCCAGCACCTCTTCCTTATTCTTAAAAATTTATCTTTGAAGGTCCAGCTCATTTGTTGCCTCTTTTGTGAAAACATCCACAATGAATTCAGAATATTTTATGCAATGTTATTTCACTGATTATCATCAACATTTGTTCTTCTCTGTTGGAAGATGAGCTCTACAAAGCAAGGCACACATTTTATTCATCCCTCTATGCCCAATGCTTAGAACAGACCAGCTTAACATTGATAAAAGTCTGACAAACTTAAGGATAGAAGGAAGGGAGGGAGGGAAGGAGGAAAGGAAAAAAGGAAGAAAAATTAAATACATGAATAAATGATTGAAGAAATAGTTTTTGGAGGAGGTATTGGATATTTTACTAGTTATTAGAGTTACAGGAAAAGTATAGCATATTTCTTCTTTAATATCCCCTGTTAGGTAGGCATTAGACTCAGTCCTCAGCAATGAATAGCATGAAAACCCAAGAGTTTGAAGTTAGAGCCAAATGTAGTAGGTAGCAATAAAAAGTTAGTGCTAAATCAAAGGCAGGCAGATCATTAAAATAGAGCTGTCAATTAAAAGAGCCTAAGTAAAAAGTCAGAATTCAAATCAAAAGCAAAGGACTAGAAACTAGATGAAAGAAGAAGAGAAGCAGAACCAAGAGAAATCCCAAAGGCATAGAGAGTAATTACTATAATTCTTTGTGTGTTAGTAATGACCTTAGCATTCCATAGAGACTAAGAGTCAGATCCTGCATAGGCTGCCTGAACTCAGCAGAACTTTGTTGTTTACCAGATCCCTTACTTTTAGCATGATACTTTCCTCATTTGTAAACCAGATGTGATAATGATACCTATCTCACAGGATTGACACAAGAACAAAATAAAATGTGACTATAAAGCATCTAGCATAGTTCCTAACATAATCAATAATAAATGTTAGCTATTGTTATTAGGAGGTCCTAATTGAAGTTGGACAGATAAGCTAAGGTAAGAGATATAAAAAGAAAAAACAAAGTGGGGGATAGATCCTGGATAGAGTGACAGTATTTATCAATTTACTTAGATCAATCCTGATTTATGTACGCAGTCTTGGTATCTTATTTGGTTAGTTTTTTCACTATCTTAAACTATCATAGAAACTTTAAAAAATGAAATGTGAAGAGGAGGAGTCAAGATGGC
>PISX010030908.1:0-12473 GCA_004024625.1 Mellivora capensis
ACACGGAGGACATGGGGAGATGGAGAGGAGAAGGGAGTTGAGGGAAATTGGGGGGGAGATGAACCATGAGAGACTATGGACTCTGAAAAACAACCTGAGGGTTTTGAAGGGGCGGGGGGTGGGAGGTTGGGGGAGCCTGGTGGTGGGTATTGTGGAGGGCATGCATTGCATGGAGCACTGGGTGTGGTGTAAAACTATGAATTCTGTTATGCTGAAAAGAAATAAAAAAATAATAAAAAAATAAAATTTAATAAATAAATAAATAAATAAAACTGGTGGCATCTCGTTACCTGACTTCAAGCTTTACTACAAAGCTGTGATCACCAAGACAGCATGGTCCTGGCATAAAAACAGACACATAGACCAATGGAACAGAGTAGAGATCCCAGATATGGACCCTCAACTCTATGGTCAAATAATCTTCGACAAAGCAGGAAAAAATATACAGTAGAAAAAAGACATATTCCTGTATTCTTAGCAACTTTGATTATTTTGCTAGAAATTCATCAGTTTACTCAGAATTATTGTATATTTGTATTCTGAAATCATTTAGTTGTATGCTTTAGGGAAAATTCAGTCTGAGTGAATTCATTTGATGAGTGTTTATTAAGATCCTAGTATGGGGGCGCCTGGTTGGCTCAGTGGGTTAAAGCCTCTGCCTTTGGCTCTGATCATAATCCCAGAGTCCTGGGATCAAGCTCCGCCTCGGTCTCTCTGCTCAGTGGGGAGCCTGCTTCTCTACCTACTTGTGATTTCCGTCTGTCAAATAAATAAAAAAAATATTTAAAAAAAAAAAGATCCTAGTATGTCCCAAGCACTGCTGTACTTTCTGGATATACAGCAGTGAACAAAACAAGCAAAAATACCTACCGATGTGAGGCATAATAGAGGGTAATTAAAAAGTGAGAATTTGGGGGTGCCTGGGTAGCTCAATGGGTTAAGCCTCTGCCTTTGGCTCAGGTCATGATCCTGGTGTCCTGGGATTGAGTCTTGCATTGGGCTCTCTCTTCAGCAGGTAACCTGCTTCCCTTCCACTCTCTGCCTGCCTCTCTGCCTACTTGTGATCTCTGTCTGTCAAATAAATAAATAAATAAATAAATAAATAAAATATTTTTAAAAAGTGATAATTTCATAACTTGTTTTTATAAATATAGATCATTTCTCAAGTATATAATTCAAAAGAAACTAAAATATTGACAATTGGTGTTCTCTGACAATATAATTTTAATAAAAACATAATTTAAAATTATATTATTGATGGTCTGTATTTTAATTTCTTAGAAAAATGCAATTTCTTAAGTGTCCAAATGCCAAGATTGCTTTAGCGACTCATTACAAGGAGATTAGCTCACAGATTTTGATTAATGAGAAAAAAGTATGTGTTAATAGGGTGTTGATTTCTTTAATGAATAGATGAGTTGAAATGGTAAAAGTTATATTATCCGTGTTTTGTTGAATAATTGATATATGAAAAGTATTGTACATGAAATACAGTATTTATTCATTACTTAATAACCATTGAGGTACATAATATTCCTATTCAGTGTTTAAATATAGGGAGACAGGTTTACATAGATTAAGTACCTTGTCAAAGATCTCAAAACTATTAAACAGCAGAGCCAGATGTAATCTACTGCATTTTCAAGTTACTGTACTTTTTAATTGACCTAAACCACCCAGTGACGCTGTTTTATTGATCTCCACTTATCATATGGCCTCTTTTAGAAGGTTCTACTCTCATTGTGTCTCTATGACAAAAGTACTGAGAAGAAGGGGAATCCAGCTCTCAGTTTCCTCGGTCATTTCTAATTACTTCTAAGAATAGACTGTGGGGGGATTTCAACTATCCCCTCTCAGACTTCCCCCTTTCATTCAGACAAATGGTCCTTCCTAAAATATGGCAAAAATCTCTCACTAAATATTCAGTAGTAATGTTAGTTTCTGATTGATATTTTTGACTAATAATGTGGGGTTAATCCTACAGAAAATCATGGAATAAGCATATTTCTTGAGTAATAGATCGGTATCAGATATTATGCTACCACTTTTCAAAAACCATTTTCCATCACATTTTTTTAGTTAGATACTATTAATGCGACTTTTGTAAAAAACAAAACAAAACAAAACAAAACAAAAAATAAAAATCCTAAGTTTCAGAGGGATTAAGTAACTCAACAAAGGTCACACAAATAGTGAATGATGGAGACAGAAGGTAATAGTAGTAACTGAATGTAGTGCAATAGAAGAATAGAAAGCTGAACTGAAATGTATGTCCAAAAGACAAAGTGCCATTGTAGTATGAATATGTAATTTTAACATATTTAATGTAAAATATTAGCATGAAGCCTCTATGAACAACAATCCAAAGGAAAACTATACAGAGAATGTTTCAGTAAGCATATTTTTTAAAGATTTATTTATGTATTTTAGAGAGAGAGAGAGCAAGCATGGAGAGGACAGGTAGAGGGAGAGGGAAGAATCCCACGCAGATTCCCTGCTGAGTGCACAGCCTTATATGAGACTTGATACCAGGACCCTGAGATCATGGCCTGAGCCAAAATCAAGAGCTCACCACTTAACCCAATGAGACACTCAGGTGCCCCAGCATATTTTAAACAATAGGTATGTATTGTGTTTACAGGGAGATGTAAACCATAGATATTGCCATTCAATACAAAGTTTTACAATTAGAGATAGAACATAACAATTGAATTTATCAAAAATATTAATATACTAACATATTAATATTCAGAGCTATAATGCTAATATAATTCTTTGGATTTTAATAATAAGGTAGATATTGATTATTCCAATAGTATAGTTATTAAGTATTGATATCACTCATCTCTTAGGACTCACATATCTCTAATATTGTGTAAATATTTTAATGCAGTTACATGTATTATCTCACTTAACTGTAGCAATCACCTTGTATCTATATCCGTATTTGTGATGTGTGTGTATACACATATATATACATACCTGTATGTGTAAACTGTGCCCTTTCCAAAACCAAAGTATGTACATTATATATAAATACAAATAAATATAAACAATCCCCATATTCTAGCTTTGGAAAAAAAAAACAGAAGTTAATTTTCCAATACTGTATAGTTAGTAAATAATGGATTCAAGATTTGCAAAGCATATATTTTGCACATTTTGCAGCTCAGAGAAAGTTTGCTCTAGGTGGAGATTACTAAATGGAGAAGTTCTAGAGGGCCTTTATCTGCAGTATTCTTTGCACATGTATTAGGCACTTACTGCCTGATTTTAGACCCTCATATTTTTTGTATGGACTATTGCAAAAGACTATTAAGTGGTCTTTATGTAATATCTCTCATTTCCTTTAGCTCTAGTCTAGATTACAGTGTGGAAAACATCACATTCCTCTTATAACTCTTTAATTTTACCCCAACAATTATGAATTCAAATTCAAATTTTTTTGTGAAAATGACATTCTTCTTAATTTGGCCACTATCTAGATTCACAATCTCATCACTCATTACCCACTCAAATACCTTATTTTTCAAACCATATATTGTTTCCAACAACACACTATCCTATATTTCACCTGGATGATTTAGAATGGAATGTTCTTAGCACTTTTCCACTAAAGAAAACTACTTTTTTTTTAATTTTTCAAATTCAACATTACTTTTTCTTGGAAGGTTTTAATAAACTTTATCCCTACTCCCAGGCGAAATAGTTGCCATTCCACATGAAGCATTCTTTACTGACATATTCTTTTAACAGTATACTAAATTTTATTAATTTCTATGCACTCAACACATTGTAGAGTACATGACATATAGTAGACAGCAAATATATATTTGTTAAATAAATAAGTGAAAGAAAGAATGTTGGACAAAGGATGAATATTTGCTGAGAGATTATTTATTCACAGTTAAAATATTTTTCATAAATAAAAGTCAACACAAATGATCATGCATTTGAATTAGTTAAGTTCAAAATAATAGGATTTCTGTGTTTTCTTTTTCAGAACTTACTGTGAAATATATCTTTTTTTAAAAAATTTACACATATCTGATATTTGGTAAGGACTAAAAAGATCATTAAGTAAGTGCAGATTTGGGATTAGTAATTGACAGTATTCTTTCTCCAATTATTTTGCCTTTGAATGAAGATAAGATTTATGCTTAAAATACGTGGGGTTGTTTTTTTTTACTGAAGTGTTTACCATCTCCATAAGAAATAATGGGTTGTAAATTGTGATTAAAAATCTATAGTGTTTAGATTGTCATTTGGCCTGGGTTTCTTGCCTTACATTGCTTTAGGTGCAAATGATCATTCTATAATCTGCAACCTATTGTGACCTTTGACTTAATGAGAAATTAAATGTTTAGTGTGGTTCTAAGATACAGTCTTAAAGATGTAATATGAAGTTCATTCCTTGCCATTGTTTCTTATTTCCACAAGCAAAATGAAACGATGTAATGGCTAAAATTTTCTACAACTCCGTTTTATTTAAGAAAAGTAATCATTAAAATATAAATACTATCTTCAGTTTAATCCAGAGACAAGTGTGGCTATTTATAGATAGTGCAGCCAAAGGAAATGGCGTTAATGAAAAAAAATACATCCCATAGCAATTTTTTAAAATATTTTTATCCTATTACTGATTATTTACTTTGGGGAACTCAAAATAGAATGATTTTTTCCTACTAAATCTATTTATATTAAGCCAACATTTCATTTGTTTTCACTTTTCTTCCCTAATTTGCAAGTGAAACATGAAGCTGGTACAGTTTCTTATCATGGGTAAAGCATTTTACATACAGACATTGTCAAAACCATTAGCAGAACCATGTGGATAATAATGTTATTTGATAGTTGACTTAAAAGTGATACTCCATTGTTAAGTACAGAAATTCAAATTTGGCCTATCTATATAAACATACATCTACCCACACCGAATTGAAAGAATAAGAAAGAGTGTTTAATGTAGGCTATCAATCAAAAGGATGTTTGTCTACATATTTCATCACAAGTAGTTTGCTTTTAATGATAGATAAAATATCACATTGTGTATAGGATTTTCTTCTTTTTTTTTTTTCATTTAAGTAAGGCTTTCAGAAAAGTACAAGAATCTCAAGTGTACAGCATGATGGAACTCTCATATAAAACCATGTATCCATTACCAAGTTAAAGAAACAATAATGCCAGTATTCTAGAGGCCCTCTTTATGTCTGCTCCTAAATGTTCCCTTCTCCTTATATCAAATGGAGCCATGTTTTCCAACTTCTAATAAAATAGTTTTTTGTGTGATTTTGTGCTTTATATATAAATAAAGTTTGTATTCTTATATATTTGGTTTCTTTCACTCATTATGATGATTTTGAGCTTTAACTACATTGTTGTCATGTGTGCTACCACTTCATAACTTTCATTACTAATATTATACTTTATGGTGATACTGACATGTATCCATTATACTATTGATAAGCATTTGTTTCCCATTTGGGGTTCTTATTATTAATGATAAAAAAAAATAAAAACTTTGGCTTTTTTAAAATTTTTGCAAAAATATGAGCTCCTTTCTATCAGGTATACCTATAGAAGTGGAATTGCTGAATCATAGGGTATGCATATCTTCAACTTTAGGTGATAATGCCAAAGACTCTGACAAAATTGTAAAAATTTAAACTCATATCTCTGTTCCTTTAATGTTCCACAATCTCATCTAGAGTACCATATTTTACTTACTCATCACATTTCTTTAGGTTCTTCTTATCTGTGTCATTTTTGCCCCATTATTTCTCTTTTTTCCATCTAGGACTTCAATCAGCATGCAAACATTAGGTTCTTTTTACATTTTCATGCAATTTTGCATTTACCTTTCTTTTATCTTTCCAGATTTATGCCTGGATATTTTTTTTGAATCGATTTTTCAGTTAACTAGTTCTCTCTGAACCAGAGTCTAATCTGCTTTTAAACCTATCATCACATCTTTTGAGTTATTTCACTTTACATGCATACCATTCACTGCTCATATTTGTAGTCTTCAGTCCTATGTAAAAATTCTCTATTTTGTCTTCTAGTTGAGTGTCCTATTATTCATAATTATTTTAATTCCATATACCAAAGCTCCATTATCTGAACAACACATGAGTTTATTTTTATTTTCTAGTATTTCTTTTAGGTTTTGATTATATGGGTGTAACTATGTATGTGCCTGTCAATTTCTGATTGGGTTTTGATTATTATATTTCAAATTGTAGAGATAATCTGAGGCTCTGAGTGATATTGATAAACATATGTCTCCTTAGAGGAATTATATATTTATTTATTTATTCATATTTCTGACAGGGAATTATCTCAAAAAACTAGTGATCCCTTATCAATTTAACCCAATCAGGATTGATATTATTCACTAACAGTTCAGTTTCTGTAAGGATTTGTCTATTTCTAGTACTTTTTTCCTCTTTAAATATAAGCCTCTCAGATTCCCCATTCAAGGTGCCTACTCCTTTGAAGGCCCTGATCATTAATATCGAAAACCCCCAGGGGCAGTGAATGTATTGTGTCTGTGGGATTTCCTTCTTTTCCACATCTGGGTTGAGCAATACCTCACCAAAATGTCCAGATGCTAGTTATTTCACTTGAATTATTTTTCAATGTTTTCTTTAAATTTTTAAAATATCATTTAGAGTATTGTCCCAAAACTGGAAGAATTTTATTGCTAGAACCAGAGTACACTGCTTTACTAAAAGTAGAGTTGATTCAAGTTTATTTTCAATTTTTCCCATTCTCATTCACAAACATTTTGTCTGATATAAAAAAAAAAAGATTAAGGTTTTGGAAAGTAAAAAAGGAATTGAATATAAGCTTGGGCATGACCAGTGAAAGTGGTGTGGAAATCATGTAAATGTCATTTTTGCCCCGGAGGGGAAAAAAGGATTGAAGTTATTTACTATGAAACATGTAGTTTAGTTTTATTTTGCTTTCTTTTATCAGCCCCCAACTTTTGTGAGCCATCAAATTCTATCTCCTGAGTATTTGCATTATTCCTTTAAGCACCATTTACTAGTTTCTCCCACCATTATCTTCCAAAACCTATTTGTTTGGTACATTTACTTATCATTGATGTTATCATCTTTATCATTATGGTCATCAAAAATTGTGTTGAACATCTACTATAGTAGATAGTCTCATTTATTATCACTCTGTGATGTAGCAGAAAATCTAAACCTAAAATAAAAAATACTTCTACAAATGGAAGAGTAGAAGAAAGGAACTAATAATATTCATGGAACGGGAGGCATGTGCCAAGTACAATTTA
The DNA here is from genome assembly GCA_004024625.1 of Mellivora capensis. Taxonomy (NCBI): domain Eukaryota; kingdom Metazoa; phylum Chordata; class Mammalia; order Carnivora; family Mustelidae; genus Mellivora; species Mellivora capensis. Next base: position 7,304 of record PISX010030908.1, read on the forward strand.
TTCATATATAACCTACCTAAGAAGTAGATACCACTGATATTTGAATATTTGATATGTCCTTCGCAGTTTGGCTTTAAAGTTCATTTCTGTTTCTTTTCCATGTTGTATCCTCAGATGGAAACATTTAAAAGCATAACACAAATTTTAGAGCTAATTTATTTAATTCTCCCATCATCTTTTGATGTTTACACTACTAATTTCATTTTATAGTTGAGGAAATTAAGACAGAGGATTTATTTAATTTATCTGTGTTCACACAGCTTAATAGCTGTGAAACTGGGATTTTAATCGAGATCTGATTATTTTCAAAGTCTGTGCTTTTACCCAATATGGGACAAGTTTCAGTAAGTTCATTTCCTGCATGTGTTACAAACTTCTAAACATTTTAGTCAATATCTGAATATTAGTTAAATGTGGGTTCTAAAGAGATAGTAAAACAGAATTTAAAAAAACAAAAACAAAACATTAATCATCATGAAGCTATGATTTCTTTCTCCCAGGTTCCTTTTGCATATATTTTACTGTCCAAAAACTGAAGGAGATGTATTAATTAACTAATACAAATGCAAACATGAAAATTATATTAACCAAAAGAGTAGAAGAGTGAGAGCTCAAAAGAGATATATTTCTACATTGTTTTTGTAAATTAGAATATTTATAATAAATTAATTCTGAAAGCGATATACAACAGGTAACATTTTAAGGTTCAATAGAGTATAAAGAATGGAATATATATAATTGTTATTGTTAAATTTTTAGAGGAAGTAGCTATGCTTATACTTTGGGAAATAAAGTTATGTTGGTAGATGCTTCATTGAGAAGTTAGTTTGGAAAATACACTGTGATACTGTTACACAGAAAACAAAGAAATTGGTTCAGATATTTCAAGCATTCTCTTCTCCACAAAATCATATTTGGGTTGAATATAGGTGCTCAAAGTAAACGCACTACTTTTGTTTGAATTTTTGCATACTTGTTATAATTATCCATGTTAACTTGGGTGTGTAGAAAGGAATTGTTTATACAAATTAATACTTACACATTCTCATTGCATATTGAAAATTTTGCAATCATATACATTAAGAAATCAAAATTGGGCTCCTTGAAGAAAATGTTTCAAGGTAATAATTTTTTGACATGCAAATTATGTTTTGGTGTCTTTTAAAATCTAATAATTATAAAGAGAATTCTAACAATTATCTTAATACAGGAATGTAGAATTAGTTAAACACTGAGATATTCAATTTAATTTAATTAATGTCTTGATAATGTGCAGATAAAAAGTTACAACAGCAATTATTTCCAAATTTCATCCTGTTGATGTGGTACAACTGTTACATATAAGTCTCTACGCCCTATTAAGGTGATTTATGACTTATTTAAAAGTAGATTTCAAGTGATGTCAGCAAACATGGAAGAGTAGGGAACTCCAATAGATCATTGTTCCACAAAACGGGAAAGTAGAGGCACCTGCGTGGCTCAGTCTTTAAGCATCTGCCTTTGGTTCAGGCTCAGGTCATGATCTTTGAGTCCTGGGATAGCCCCGCATGGCATCTGGCACCCTGCTCAGCAGGAGGCCTGCTTTTCCCTCTCCCATTCTCCCTGCTTATGTTCCCTCTCTTGCTGTCTCTCTCTCTGTCAAATAAATACAATCTTAAAAAAAAAAAAGAAAGTAAATTGGGATAAACTATCATAATGACCTTTAGAAGAACTCTGGAATGAATCAAAAGTTTACAACCTGAGAAACCCTTCAAGAAAAACAAACAAACAAACTAATTTGATTCTGACTGAGAGTTGTATGGTTCATTGTTCTTTTCTTTTTTCTTTTTTCCCACCTTAACCTAAGCCTGCATTCACCAGCTTGGTGGCAGCCTTAAAGACGTCAGTCCACATCCTGGTATAGGTTCCTAGGGATGGGTAAACAATAGACAAGTTGAAAACCTTGAGAATGAAGACCCAGTAATGCGCACTTCAGGGTGCCAAAAAAGTTTTTTAAAAGCTCCTGTATACTCCCTTTTTTTTTTTTTTGAGTGCAGTTGACACACAATGAAGTTTTCATTTCAGATGTGCAATACAGTGATTCAACAATGCTATACCATTAAAAGAAAAGTATTATTTATTTATTTGTCAGAGAGAGAGCACAAGCAGGGGGAGTGGTAGGCAGAGGGAGAAGCAGGTTCCCTCCTGAGCAAGGAGCCAGATGGGGGATTTGATCCAAAAACCCTGGGATCATGACCTGAGCTGAAGGCACATGATTAATCAACTGAGCCACCTTATATTATGCTCACCATAAATGTAGTATAGCTACCATCTATTCCCATAAAACACTATTACAGTATCATTGACTGCATTCCCTATGCTGTGCCTTTTATTCCCATGACTTATTCATTCCATAACTGGAGGCCTGTATCTCTCTCTCTCCTTCACCAATTTTGTCCCCTCCCTCTCGCAACTATCATTTTGATCTCTGTATTTATAGATCTGATTCTGCTCTTTGCTTATTCATTTTTTAAAATTCCACTTTTGAGTGGAGTAAAATGGTATTTGTCTATATCAGTATGACTTATTTCACTTAGCATAATACCCTCTAGATCCATTCATGTTGTCACAAATGGCATGATCTCATTCTTTATGGATGTGTACTCCTCTATTGTATATATTTTGTTATATATATATATATATATATATATATAGGTATAGATATATAGAGATATAGATATATAGATATATAATTTTCATTATTCATTTATCCATTGATGGACATTTAGGTTGTTTCCATGTCTTGACTATTGTAAATAAAGATAGGGGTGCATATATCTTTTTGAGTTGGTGTTTTGGTTTTATCTGGGTAAATATCCAATATGGAATTATTAAATCATATGATATTTTTATTTTCAATTTCAATTTTTTGAGGAACCTCCATACCTGTTTCCACAGTGGCTGTACCAATTTACATTTCCACTGATACAAGTGTTCATTTTTCTCCACATCCTTACCAGCACTTATTCTTTCTTGTTTTTTTTTTTTGTGTGTGTGTGTGTGTGTATGTGTGTGTGTGTTTATTTTGGCCACTCTAACAGGTGTGAGGTGATACCTTATTGGGGTTTTGATATTCGTTTCTCTGATGATGAGTGATGTTGAGCATCTTTTCATGTGTCTGTTGGTCATCTATATGACTTCTTTGGAAAAATGTCCTTTTAGGTCTTCTGAGCATTTTTAAACTGAATTGTTTGGGGGGTTTTGTTGTTGTTTGTTTGTTTTGTTTTGTTTTTGGTGCTGACTTGTATAAGTTCTTTACATATTTTGGATATTAACCTCTTCTCGGATGTATGATTTTCAAATATCTTCTCCCATTCTCCCATTCAGCAGGTAGTTTTTTTTTTGTTTTGTTTTATTTGTGGTTTCCTTTGCTGTGCAAAAGCATTTTATTTTGATGTAGTCCTAATAGTTTATTTTTTTTTACTTTTGTTTCCCTTACCTTAAGAGACATAACTAAAAAAAAAAAAATTTTTGCTATGACAAATGTCAGAGAAATTGTTGCCTAGACTTCCTTCTTGAATTTCTACAATTTCAGGTCTTACATTTAGGTTTTTAATACATTTTGAATTTATTTTTGTGTATGGTATAATAAAGCAGTCCAATCATTCTTTTGCTGTCCAGTTTCCCAACACGATTTGTTGAAAACACTGTCTTTTCCTCATTGTATATTCTTTCCTCTTTAGTTGAACATTAATTGACCATATAACTGTGGGTTTACATCTGGGCTCTCTGTTCTGTTCCATTGATTTTAGTGTCAAAATTTTTCCCAGTATCAGACTGTTTTGATTACCACAGCTTTGTAGTATATCTTGAAATCGGGGGTTGTGATACCTCCAGCTTTTTTATTTTTCAGGACTGCTTTGGCTATTGGGGACCTTCTGTGGTTCCAGGAGTAAAAAATGCTATTGGTATTTTGATACATCTTGCACTGAATCTGTAGATCGTTTTGGGTATTATGGACATTTTAACAACATTAGTTCTTCCAATCCATGGGCATGGGATATCTTTCCATTTTTTCATGTCATCTTCAATTTCTCTCATCACTGTTTTATAGTTTTCAGAGTCTTTCACTTCGTTGGTTTAGTATGTTCCTAGGTATTTTTTTTTCTTTTTGGTGCAATTATAAGTGGTGTTGCCTTTTAAATTTCTTTTTTCATGACTTCATAGTTCCTATATAAAACACTGCCAATTTCCGGGTATTGATTTTATATCCTGCCATTTTACTGAATTTGTTTATTACTTCTGGTAGATTTTTGGTAGAGTCTAGGATTATCTGTGTATACTGCCATGTCATCTGCAAACAGTGACTGTTGAACTTTTTCTCTACTATTATATATGTCTATTATTTCTCTTGCTGTATTATTGCTGTGGCTAGAACTTACAGTACTATGTTGAAAAAAAAGTGGCAAGATTGGTCATCCTTCTTTTGTCCCTGACGTTAGAGTAAAAGCTCTCAGTTTTTCACCATTGTGTATGATGTTAGCTATAGGGTTTTCATACATGGCTTTTCTGTGTTGAGATCTGTTACCTCTAATTCCACTTTTTGGAGTTTTTATCATGAAAGGATGTTGAATCTTGCCAATGTTTCTTCTACATCTATTAAAATGATCATATAATTTCTGTCCTTTATTTTGATGATGTGGTATATGATAATTGAATTCCTGATCTTAAACCATCCTCTCACCATGGGAATAAATTCCACCTGATCATAATTAATGATCTCTTTAATGTATTGTTGCATTCACTTAATAACACAGTGTTGTGGATATTTGCTTCTTTATCAGCAGGGTATTTTCCTGTAGTTTTCTCTTTTTGTGTTGTCTTTAGTTTTGGTATTGGGTAATGCTGGCTTTGTATAAGTATTTGGAAGTTTTTCTTCCTTTTCCATTTTTTGGAATATTTTGAGGAACAGAGCTATTAACTTTTTTTTTTTTGACCCAAGAGCTAATTTATTTCATTTCTTTTCAGCGTAACAGAATTCATAGTTTTACACCACACCCAGTGCTCCATGAAATGCATGCCCTCCATAATACCCACCACCTGGCTCCCCCAACCTCCCACCCCCACCTCTTCAAAATCCTCAGGTTGTTTCTCAGAGTCCATAGTCTCTCATGGTTCATCTCCCCCTCTA
>PISX010030909.1:0-18095 GCA_004024625.1 Mellivora capensis
AAACCATATGATAATTGACTCTCTCTGCTTGACTTATTTCACTCAGCATAATCTCTTCCAGTCCCGTCCATGTTGTTACAAAAGTCTGGTATTCATCCTTTCTGATGGAGGCATAATACTCCATAGTGTATATGGACCACATCTTCTTTATCCATTCGTCTGTTGAAGGGCATCTTGGTTCTTTCCACAGTTTGGCGACTGTGGCCATTGCACATATCTTTTATTAAATTTATTCCTAAGAATTACAGTTCTATGCTTTTACAAATGGTGTCATGTATCAAAAATGTCCTTTTTGAAATGCTTTCTGTTAGTATATGAATTGCAATGGAAGGTTACATATTGACATTGTATCAAATATCTTTTTGTAATAATCCACTATTAGCACAAGACTACTACTTTAGAAATCATCCCAAAGTACAGTGGCAACAGATAAATTGGTGAGGCTCTGCACGAGGGTGTGTGATTTACAATTAGCTGGGATTGCTCTGCTTTTGGATAATAATCTGTGAATTGTTTGGAACAGCTTTCTTCCACATGTCTCATTCTGGGGCACAAGGTGGATGGGCAGACACAAGCTATCATATATATATATATATATATATATATATATATATATATATATATATAATTTTTTTTTTCTCAAGGGTGAGGAGGTTAGTTATTAGAAGGCTGAATAGAAACATGTGAAACCTTGAAGGCCTAAGCATGCTCTCACTTCTGCCCATGTTCCATTGGCCAAAGTAAGTTATATGACTATGTTTAAAATCAGTGAATGAGGATGTGCAGAAGAAGCAAATATTTATTAAATATGTACAATTTATACAGGTGCTAAATTTGCTTATTAATTTGAGTGATCTGTCTTTTTGGATTCTCTGTATGCACAATTGTATCATCAAATAATGACATTTTATATTTTTTTCTTTCCAAATCTTGTACTTTTATTTTTCTTCCATTATTATACTGTCTATGACAATATGATTGTTGAATAGACATGGATAAGTTTGTCTTGTGCTTTATCTCAGGGGTAAATTTTTCAATATTTCACCCATAAGTATAAATTTTTTTCAATTTTTTAAATTAATTTCATTTCTTTTCAGCCTAACAGAATTCATAGTTTTACAACACACCCAGTGCTCCATGCAATGCGTGCCCTCCATAATACCCACCACCTGGCTCCCCCAACCTCCCATCCCCCACCCCTACAAAACCCTCAGGTTGTTTTTCAGAGTCCATAGTCTCTCATGGTTCATCTCCCCCCCAATTTCCCTCAACTCCCTTGTCCTCTCTATCTCCCCATGTCCTCCGTCTTATTTGTTATGCTCCACAAATAGGTGAAATTATATGATAATTGACTCTCTCTGCTTGACTTATTTCACTCAGCATAATCTCTTCCAGTCCATAAGTATAATTTTTGTATTAGGTTTGTTCATGTTGTTTATAAATGGGTATTGAATTTTATGAGATGCTTTTTCTGTAGTCTTTAGAATGATCACATATTTTTTCTCCTTTTTCTAGAAATGTGATGAGATACATTAATTATTTTCTTATTATTAAAATAAACACAATTCTGGAATAAACCCAACTTGGTTGCTGTGAATTAGGTATTTTATATATTATTGGATTCAGCTTGTGCATATTTTATTTAAGCTCTTGGATCTATGTTCATCTATGATAATGAGAAATTAATATGTAATTTTTCTTTTTTATGTCTTTGTCAGACTTTGTTATACAGGATTTGGTGACCGCATAAATTGAATTTTTGTAAAATTGATATCTTTTCCTTAAGTATTCAGAAGAATTTATCATTAAGACATCTGTGCCTAAATTTTCTGCATGGAAAAATTGTAAAATTATTGATTTGATTTGTTTAATGCATATAGAAGTATTCACACTTTCGCTCCATATCACTTGGCATCAGGGAAATACAAATCAAAATCACAATGAGATACCACCCCACACCAGTCAGAATGGCTAAAATTAACAAGTCAGGAAATGACAGATGCTAGCAAGGATGCGGAGAAAGGGGAACCTTCCTACACTGTTAGTGGGAATGCAAGCTGGTGCAACCACTCTAGAACACAGCATGGAGGTTCCTCAAAAAGTTGAAAGTAGAGGTACCCTACTATCCACCAATTGCACTACTGGGTATTTACCCTAAAGATACAAATGTAGTGATCTGAAGGAGCATGTGCACCCAAATGTTTATAGGAGCAATGTCCACAATAGCCAAACTATGGAAAGAACCTAGATGTCCATCAACAGATGAATGGATAAAGAAGAAGTGGTATATATACACAATGGAATACTATGCAGCCATCAAAAAATGAAATCTTGCCATTTGCGATGATGTGGATGGAACTAGAGGGTATTATGCTTAGCGAAATAAGTCAATCAGAGAAAGACAACTATCATATGATCTCCTGATATGAGGAAGCGGAGATGCAACATGGGGGGTAGGAAAAAAATAAATGAAACAAGATGGGATCAGGAGGGAGACAAACCATAAGAGACTCTTAATCTCACAAAACAAACTGAGGGTAACTGGGATTAGAGGGGTAGGGAGAGGGTGGTGGGGATATGGACACTGGGGAGGGTATGTGCTATGGTGAGTACTGTGAAGTGTGTAAACCTGGTGATTCACAGACCTATACCCCTGGGGCTAATAATACATTATATGTTAATAAAAAATTAAATAAAAAAATAGATATTTATGCTCCACAAATAAGTGAAACCATATGAAAATTGAGTCTCTCTGCTTGACTTATTTCACTCAGCATAATCTCTTCCAGTCCCATCCATGTTGATACGAAAGTTGGGTATTCATCCTTTCTGATGGAGGCATAATACTCCATAGTGTATATGGACCACATCTTCCTTATCCATTCATTCGTTGAAGGGCATCTTGGTTCTTTCCACAGTTTGGCGACTGTGGCCATTGATGCTATAAACATTGGTGTACAGATGGCCCTTCTTTTCACTACATCTGTATCTTTGGGGTAAATACCCAGTAGTGCAATTGCAGGGCCAAAGGGAAGCTCTATTTTTAATTTCTGAAGGAATCTCCACACTGTTCTCCAGAGTGGCTGCACCAACTTGCATTCCCACCAACAGTGTAAGAGGGTTCCCCTTTCTCCACATCCTCTCCAACACACGTAGTTTCCTGTCTTGCTAATTTTGGCCATTCTAACTGGTGTAAGGTGATCTCTCAATGTGGTTTTAATTTGAATCTCCCTGATGTCTAGTGATGATGAACATTTTTTCATGTGTCTGGTAGCCATTTGTATGTCTTCATTGGAGAAGAGTCTGTTCATGTCTTCTGCTCATTTTTTGATATGATTATCTGTTTTGCATGTGTTGAGTTTGAGAAGTTCTTTATAGATCCTGTATATCAACATTTGTCTGTACTGTCATTTGCAAATATCTTCTCTCATTCTGTGGGTTGCCTATCTGTTTTGTTGACTATTTCCTTGGCTCTGCAGAAGCTTTTGATCTTGATGAAGTCCCAAAAGTTCATTTTCACTTTTGTTTCCTTTGCCTTTGGAGACATATCTTGAAAGAAGTTTCTGTGGCTGATATCAAAGAGGTTACTGCCTATGTTCTCCTCTAGGATTCTGATGGATTCCTGTCTCATGTTGAGATCTTTTATCCATTTTGAGTTTATCTTTGTGTACAAGGCTGGTAAGGGGCTGGACAATCATCAGGGATCCTGGCTTCTTATATCTTCTTTTTTTTGGAGGTTATTGATTTTTTTTTAATTTCTTTTCAGCATAACAGAATTCATTGTTTTTGCACCACACTCAGTGCTCCATGCAATATGTGCCTTCCATAATACCCACCACCTGGATCCCCCAACCTCCCACCCCCGCCCCTTCAAAACCCTCAGGTTGTTTTTCAGAGTCCATAGTCTCTCATGGTTCATCTCCCCCTCCAATTTCCCTCAACTCCCTTCTCCTCTCCACCTCCCCATGTCCTCAGTGTTATTTGTTATACTCCGCAAATAAGTGAAAAAAGAAAAAGAAGATATAAGAAGCCTGGATCCCTGATGATTGTTCAGCCCCATACCAGCCTTGGACCACTTGTCTTCCTTTTGTATGAGAGAGAAATCAACTTCTATCTTATCTGTGTCACCATTATTTCACATTTCTGTATTACATCAAGCAAACTGTTAGCCTATGAAATATAATCTTTATTTAATGCTATTCAGTCAAAGTCTTAATAGATTTCTAGAGTATAAAATAATAAAAAGGGAGTAAAACATTAATGGAAACCATTTGAACATAAAGTGAATACATATGATCAATAAATATACTGATTTGTAAGCTATCAGGGGTAAGCAGGTAATAAATATTTATACTCTAGAAAAAAATAGATATTGGGATTTCTAAGCAACTGTAAAAAGAAAAAAATATATTCACATTTTCTATTTCTTCTTGACCATGATTGGTAAGCCTATTTTTAATCTATTTCTCCATTTCATCTGATGTTTTAAAGTTTTGGTGTAAAATTTTTCATAATGCCTTCTATTTTTTGTGTCTACTCAATCTATAATGATCTCATTATTAATTCCTGTTTTTGGTCAATGTATCTTTATCTCTCTCTCTCTCTCTCTCTCTCTCTCTTTTACCTCTCTGTTTGTCTCTCTCTAGAAATTTGCTGTCTTGGGGCATCTTGTTGGCTCAGTCAGTTAAGCATCTGCCTTTGACTTAGGTCATGTTCTTGAGGCTTTGGGATCAAGCCCCAAGTCAGACTCCCTGCTCAGTGGGGACTCTGCTTCACCCTCTCTCTCTTCCCTTTCCCCACTCATGCTCTTTCTCTCGCTCTCTCAAATAAATAAATAAATAAATAAATAAATAAATAAATATCTTTTTTTAAAAAGAGAAATTTTGTTCCTTTATTTGTCTTCTTAGATATGCTTTTTTGCTTTGCTAGTCTTTTTCTATTTTCTGCTTCTTTCCCCTTTTGAAATTTTCTTCTCTCATTTTGATTATTTTCTTCCTCTCACTTTATTACTTTTTCTTTTTCTTTTGGCTTTTGAGATCATTGAAATGGGTACTTAGATCAGGTTTTTTAGGGCCCTGATATCCTGGCTATGTTGGTAGCTCTGAACTCCAACTTGTGGCTCCCTATCCCAGTGAGACTGCTGAAAGACAGAAAATTGCTTTCTCTTTGGTCTTTGTGCCCTATGTTGAAAATTTTCAGATGGCCTATGGGTAAATAGGTATAAATTTGAGGTGCAGGGAGCCTGGGTTAAAGCCTCTGCCTTCGGCTCAAGTCATGTCCCAGGGTCCTGGGATCGAGCCCCACATCAGGCTCTCTGCTCGGCAGGGAGCCTGCTTCCTCCTCTCTCTCTGCCTGCCTCTCTGCCTACTTGTGATCTCTGTCTGTCAAATAAATAAATAAAATCTTTTAAAAAAATTTGAGGTGCTGATGTGTTTCCCTTCTCTTGGATTTTGATTACTCAAACCTTGGGTGCTTTTGTGCTTTTAAGTGGATGGGCTTTTTGTTTTGTTTTGTTTTGTTTTTCTGTTTGTAGGTTTTCTAGCTTTTATTGTTAAAATGAGGATTAATGTGAACAAGCTACTATGTCATAGCTAAAATGGAGAATCTTGCCCTACATTAGTGGCTAATGTCAAGCTTTTGTCTACTAAATGGAATTTTTATTTTATTTTATTTTTTAAATACTTATTTATTTGACAGACAGAGATCACAAGTAGGCAGAGAGGCAGGCAGAGAGAGAGGGGGAAGCAGGCTCTCCACTGAGCAGAGAGCCCAATGTGGGGCTCAATCCCAGGACCCTGAGATCATGATCTGAGCCAAAGGCTGAGGCTTAACCCACTGAGCCACCCAAGCGTCCCCTAAATGGAATTTTTAAAAACCAATTTACTATTTCATCAGCAGGATATAAAAACTCCCAATGCTCTATAATGTCACCAATACTAGGTATTGCCAGACTTTTAATTTGCCCACACCTGAGGGGTGTGAAATGCAATCTCATTGTGGTTTTACTATGTATGCATTTATCTGATCACTAAAGCAGTTGAGTATGTTTTCTTTTTTTTTTAAGATTTTATTTATTTATTTGATAGATCATAAGTGGGCAGAGAAGCAGGCAGAGAAAGAGGGAGAAGCAGGCTCCCCACTGAGCAGAGAGCCTGATGCAGGGTTTGATCCAAGGACCCTGAGATCATGACCTAAGCTGAAGGCAGAGGCTTAACCCACTGAGCCACCCAGGTGCCCTGAGTATCTTTTCATATGTTTATTGACCATTCAAATTCTGTGAAATTGCTATTCAGATTGTTTGCTCATCTTTCTGTTGGGTTGCTTGTCTATTATGCTTGTCTATTATTATTGATATACAGTAGTTCTTCAGCTTTTGATATTAATCAGTATTTTTTATGTGTTACAGATATTCTCTCCCTGTTTATCTTTTTATTTTTTTGTTCTTCTCCTCCCAATGGACAGAGGTTCACCTTCATACTATGTAAGAATTTTTGTTGTTTTGTTTGCTTTACCATATGCATATAATACTTCTTTACTTAAAAAAAAAAAAAGAATATGCTTTAGTCCATTCCCTTGCCTCTAATTTTACATAAGGATACTCTTGTCAAGGGAGGTAATATACTAGAATGTGATGGGGAAGTAGCAAATGGTCTTTGTTGATTGAGCATAGCCAGGGTCTGCAATCCCTGACTTAGTTAATGCCCATAACTTCATGGCATAGGCATGATTATTCTCATTGATGAAGGAATTCCATTTCAATTCTCTTGCTGGCCAGTTAATTGCTCTTTGCTCTTTTACCCCGAAAAAAATTTCCTCTTATTTTTGTCAAGGATTGACATTGTAAAATGTCAATTTCTTATTATTGCAACATAGTGGGAAAATTTTCCCAATCAGAGAGTTACTTTGATAAAAGCAAAAACAAAAACAAAAATGAAAAAAAAAAAACCCTCTAATAAATATCTGGGTCCTCCCGTTTCCGGACAACCTTTAGTGATTGCCCAATATATGACAAAATCTGTGGAACATCCCTGAGGCCATGGCCAACGTTATTTCCCTCTTATTCCAGCTTTTCTCTTGCAAGTTTGATTTCTTCTCCTTTAAAAACCCTTATTTTTTCACTTTAAAGCTCATTTTTAATAGTATATGCTCATTAAATATATATATATATATATATATATATATATATATATATATATCTTTTTTATATCTCTGCATATTTTAGGTGATTATTCTCATTTCACTTCAAATGTGTTAAGCCCCATTTTCCTACATGTAACTGTCCATTCGCACTACTAGTACCTCCAGGGTCTCTCTCTCTCTCCATTCCTCCTCACTTATGCCCACATTCTTTTTTTACCTTCCATCCTCCATCATTGCTTTCATGACTGACTGAGCCTTCCTCTTTGAGATTTTTCACCCCATCTGTCTGTGTACTAATTACATTTCTCAAGTAGAATCTCTACTCTCAAGTAGAATCTTTGGACTTAGGTCCTGTTCATTCCAGTACTCACTATCTTCCCGTGGCCTGTGCACCTGGAGCCTTCAGGTTCTTCTCTGGGTTTTTGCCGATCTCCTCCTGGTTCTTCTACAGGTTCAGGTTTCTCTTCCCCAGCCCTACTGATGGAGAATGCTCTTTGACAGTCCTTGTTCCAAATGCTTGGCACTACTTTCCCTTCCCCCAACTATCCTCATATAAAGATTCTACACAAATAATTATCTCCAGCCCAAAGCATTTTCCTGAGTTTCAGACCTGAATAACAAACTGAACCAAGTGGGGCAATTTATCCAAGTGCTCTACACCCAAAATTGTTTGTTCATGACTTAGTATTTTGGTGGATGCCAGCACTCCACAGTGACTAAATCCAAACACAGGAATTAGCATTGAATCTCACCTCATATAGTTTCATTATGCTATCTCTAGATTCCCTCATCTTTCCTGCTGTACCTCTTATCCTTATGTTTATGAAGTGGAAAATATTGTGACTTGACCAATTTGGAAAATCTCAAACCTTTTTCAATGAAACAGAGAGAAGGCAATGTTGGGCAAAAGAGTAACAAGATTCTATTACCTAGATTTTTAAAGATTCAATCAGATTCAATAACAGTAGCTATGATCTCTTAAGCACTCATTAAATAGTATCCAATGTGCAAAAACACTTCAGGTTCATTGTCTATTTTTTCATAACAATTTCAAGAGGTAATTATTTTAGAATAATGGAGGCTCATAGACTTTAAATAATCCTGGTGTCAAGTACTTAGTAAGAGAAAATTCCAGATTTGGTTCTAAGTCCACCTGCTCCCCAAACCCACAGTTTTCCACTATGACATACACCTCTCAGATATAGGCAGGATCCATGATTATAATTTATAATTCCATTGTTCCTGCTTTTGTGAATGGCTATGATGGAAAAGCACAGTAGAATGATAACTTCAGAATTAGATTTTAGATTCCCTGACTCTGTAACTGCTTGGTTGAGTGACCATTTCCTTTTTTTTCCTCCAACTTCATGGCAGCATGTAAAACATGATGGTAATGCAGCATCATGCAGCTCAATATAAAGCTTTTTTTTTTTTTCTTCACAGACAAGTGAAGATTTTTTAATATATTATAGACTTAGCTTTCAAAAAATGGAATAAAGTAGAAGTCCCTTATAGCTTCAAACTTGATTTATACATATAAGTGGCATTGACAGTAGTTTAGAAATTATTACAACCAATATTGTGTGATAGTTTGATAGCAACTCTATACTTATTTTATACTAACCATAATTCTATGAGGTAGGTTATATTATTATTCCCTTACAAATGAGGAAACAGTCATGAAGAATGTAAATGATTTGCTTAATGTCATTGAATTACTATTAGTATAAAATGAATGACTATTGCAAAGTGTATAGACTAGCCAGCAACTTGGGAAAGCAATACAAATATGGGTGGCCCTATGCCAAAGTTTGTATTCACATGTGCTCACGTGATCACCAACTGCCTCGGCTGCTTCTGCTTCTGGTGTTGTCTAGGAACAAGGGTTTTGAAGTTGAAAGGGAAGAGACAGTGTGTAGCAAGAAAGAGGCACATTAACACAGAACACTGTTATGCAGCTGGTGATGGGTCTCTAAAGAATGACCAAATTATCCTTTTGGCATTTATTGTTTCTGAGGGTCACGGGGTCTAATAAACCTATAGATTGGGACCATAATAGAGTTCTCAAATCTCATCCCCAGGGTCCATCCACAAATATGTGAGGTATTCTGCTAGGTTTCCAGGGTGCATAAAACACATATATCCAAACACATAAAACAGTTGTTGTTATTTAGAGAATAATGGATTAAAAAGAGAAATAGTCTGGCAAACACAAATGCAACAAAATGCTCTAGGTATTATTATAGGATCATGGATGGGCTCAGCTAAGACACAAGAAGTGGTCAATTTTCCCTTGGTAGGAGGTAACAGGGAGGATTGGTAACTGACATGTTACAGGATGAATTTAGCTCCAATTGATTGTCGAAGGCCCTAGGTTTCCTGAATTAAGTGTAGTCTCCCCCCCTTTTTTTTTTTTAGATTTTATTAACTTATTTGACAGAGAGAGATCACAAGTAGGCAGACAGGCAGGCAGTGAGAGGTGGGGGACAGAGAATTCTCCCCACTGAGCAGAGATCCTGATGCAGGTCTTGATCCCAGGACCCTGAGATCATGACCTGAGCCAAAGGCAGATGCTTAACCCACCAAGCCACCCAGGAGCCCCAAGTATGTAGTCAGCAATATACAGAAAGTTTCATTACCACAGATTTGATCCCAGCTTATATCATGGGACCAGGGTAATGCCCTTTTAAGGTCAAGAGTGGTACTTTTGCATCCAAGGGGCCTTTGGCCTCTTGGCTATAGAAAGCTGTCATAGAGCTTTCTATGTGTTTCTAGCCAGAGGTGTCATATTCTCTCCTTCTACTTCCTTGATAATTCTGCTAAATATAATCCTAAAAGGTGGCTGCTCAGATGGCTACACTCAGGCTTTGGTGACCCACTTTTGTTTCTGCAATTACTTTCTATTCCATGAACCCTGTCTTTGTGCAACCCAGTATCCTGCTATCCACCAAGTTATAGCCCAAACAGTATTTGCACCTAGCAAGACATTGACAAAAATTGTCTTTTATTATTTCCTCTTGATGTCCAGGCATATTTTTAAAAAGAGGTTTATTGAGATTCAATTTATAACATACAATTATCCACTCAAAGTGTACAATTCATTTTTTAATACATTCACATAATTATACAACCATTACTATAATCTAATTTTAGAACATTCCTATCACACCAAAAAGAAACTCCTCATGTGTTGTCGTTCCTTAATTATCATTTTTTAAAAATACATTCATCCATTGTTTGCATTTTTGGGTTATGACTAATGCTATTTATGTCTGAGTTTTTGGTCTTGAGGTATATATATCTAGGAGTGAAATTGCTGGGTCACATGGCAGCACTATGTTTGAAATTTTGAGGAACTACTGAAATATTTTCCACAGTGGCTGCATTATTTTACATCCCTACCAGCAATGTATAAGAATTCTGACTTCACATCCTTGCCATATGCTTAATTTTATATCAATTTAGCTGGACCATTTATCTGACAAAACATTATTTCTGAATTTGTCTGTGGGTGTGTTTCCAGAAGAGATTAGCATTTGCATTGGTGAGCTAAGTAAAGCAAATGGTTCTCACCAGGGTATGTGGGCATATCCAATCCATTCTTGAATATAAACTCAACCTTTTTTAGATAGCATTTATGTATATCACATACATAACTGTAAAATATTTTTTAAAATAAAAAAAATAGAGAGCTCAGTCCTTTACATTTATTGCACTTATTGATAAACTGGGATTCAAGTCTGCATTTAAGTGTTTGCTTTCCGTATGCCTGGTGTCTGTTTTTAACTCTATTCCCCTACTACTGTCTCCTTGGAAGTTAAATAGATATTTTCTAGCATAGCATTTTAATTCTCTTGTCATTTATTTTACTATATAATTTTTATTTTCTCCATTGCTCTAAGTATTATCATTTATATTAGTCTAGTTCAAATAATTACCAATTAAGTATCAATAATAGGTAAAATTACTGCTTCTATATAGTTTCCTTCTTCCATTCCTTTTCTCTGTTATTGTTGCAAATTATAACTTTATACATTTTGTATCCACCAACTTAGATTTCTAATTATTACTTTATGTACTTGATCTTTAAATCACATGGGAAAAATAATCCTACCAACAACAAAGTTTATACTGTTTTGTAAAATGTGGTTACCTTTACCAATCCTCTTCATCTTCTCATATGAACTACTATTTAGTCTCCTTTTATTTCATCCTGAAAAACTGACTTTAGTATTTCTTATAGGGCAGGTCTGCTAGTAACAACCTAAGATTTTGCATTTCTGGAAATGTCTTGATTTCTTTATCATTTTTTAGATTAGCTTTGCTGTATATAAAATTCCTGGTTGACAGGTTTTTAAAAAATACTTTAAATACATTGTTTCACTCCCTTTTTGTTTATGCTTTCTGGTAATACATCAACTGTTAATCATATTGAGAACCTCTTGTACCTAAATTCCTTCTCTCTTACTACTTCCAAGAGCCTCTCCTTATCTTTGTATTTCTATGGTTTGATCGTAATCACCCGATATGAATCTCTGAATTTATTATACTTAGAGTTCATTAAGTTTCTTATGTATAGGTTAATGCTTTTTATCAAATTTAGATAATTTTAAACATAATTAAGTAATGTTTTCTTTCTCTCCTCTCCTTCTGGTTGCTTGAGTCTATCATATGTTGGTATGTTTGATGGTGTCTCACATGTCTTTTTGAATTTTTTCTTGTTTGTTTATTTATTTATTTATTTTCCATTCTTCATACTGGATAATCTCAATTGACTTTATTTAAATTTGCTGCGTCTTTCTTCTATCTATTTGAATCTGTTGTTGGACCTCTCAAGTAAATTATTCATTTCACATATTGTCATTTTCAAGCCCAGAATTTGGTTCCATTTTATAATTTTTCTTTATTGCTTAGTGAAATATTATTCTAATTCTTTCCTTTATTTTTTTAGACATGGTTTCATTTAGTTATTTGAACATATTTTAAGTAGCTGATTTAAACTCTTGTCTAGTAAGTCCAATAATTGATCTTCTTCAGGGACTGTTTCAATTGATTGGTTTTTCCTGCTCCTAAGCCATATTTTTAAATTTACTTTCATGCTCTGGAATTTTGTTGTTGTTGTTAAGAGTGTAATTTCAAATAAGACGATGTGACAACTCTAGAAATAATATCCTCCCTTCCCAGAGTTTATTGTTGCTGGTGCTTGTAGCTGTTGGTATTTATTTAATGATTTATAAACTAATTCTTTATAGTCTTGATTCTATTTTGTATGTGACCACTGAAGTTTCTACTTGCTTAGATTACTTATCATCTAATGATGGGCAGAAATATCCTTAAATGGCTAAAACCAGTTTATCTCTGAGTCTTTCCCAGGAGTCTCTATATACTTTTAACATTCAGACAGGCAGTTTACAACCTTGTCTCAAATTTCACATCCTGTTTATGCAGAGCTTTAAGATCATCCAGAAGTGAGAAGTTAAGGAATTGTCAGGTCTTTCTTGAACATACACATGACTCTATATGTGCATTCTACATTTTCAGGCATATTTTGGAAGTTTTCAATGTCATATGAACATATCAGACATTAACTTTTTATTTTGGTCGGATTTTTGGTTAGTCAATTGTTTGCCTTGACCATTACCAATTATTTCTTTTAACCACACCCTTAAAACTTTTGACTGCCAATGTCTCAACAAATGCCACTGTTCTTCAGGAAAATACTTTCAGCATTAGATGAAAATTAAAACAAAGCTTTTCAAGTCACATCTTCCAGGAAACCACTAGACAGCTCAAAAAGAAAGAAGGAAAGAAAAAAAAAAGAAAGGAAAAAGGGAAGGGAAGAAAGAAAAGGAAAGAAAAGAAAAGAAAAGAAAAGAAATGAGAAAAGAACAGTTGTTTGAAAATAAAATTTCCTATATTACTGGGAATAAAGCCTGTCATTTCAAAGGCTACCACAGAACCAGGAATGGGCAAGAGGAATGGTGTACTTTAAAATACTACCAAGATTCAACTACGTTCCTTGTCCTGCTTGGGTTGCTGTAAGTCTTTGGTTTACTTTCAGAGCTCTTGAAAATGTTGATTTTGATCATGTTTTCCCCATCTTTTTCACTGGGTTTATTGAGGAGGTAATTTTCCAAGGTCCTTAATATTCTATTTTAAAACATTTCTGTATTTTTATATATTTAAGTGTTTATCAGCTTTGCTACAATTAATACCCATATTTATATTTCATTATCCTCATTATTCCCTACAAAAGACTCTTAAAACTAGAATAACTAGATTAAAAGGTCAGCAATCATACTTGAGAAACACCACTGTAAAATTATACAGTATACTGTGTATATGCATGCGTGTGTGTATGTATACATACATACATATAATATATATATTCTTGGATTCTTGGCACAGAACTTCTGAATCTTTGAGATTTCCTAAGTAAACAGTTCCAAGCACATCTTTTGTTCTAATCCTTGATCTCTGACCCTTGTTTCTGACACAGAGGTCTTGGATCTCTTGGAATTTCCTGAGTGACAGTTTCCTCATTGTCATCTTCTTCTACTTCCCCCTCCTTCTCCTCCTCTTCTCCTTCTCCTCCTCCTCCTCCTTCTTCTTCCTCTTCTCTTCTTCATTCTTTCTTTCTTCTTCTCCTTCTCCTTTTCCTTCTTTCTTTCTTCTTCTCCTTCTCCTTTTCCTTCCTTCTACATCTCCAGTTTCTTTCTTTTTTCTTTCTTTCTTTCTTTCTTTCTTTTTCTTTCTTTCTTTCTTTCTTTCTTTCTTTCTTTCTTTCTTTCTTTCTTTCTTTCTTTCTTTCTTTCTTTCTTCTTTCTTTTTCTCCTACTCCTCTTCCTTTATTCTTTTATTCTTCATTTTTTTAAAAACGACATTATTGTATATATGTATGTATGTATGTGTGTATGTGTTTATTTATATGAAGTGATTCCTGGTAGACTCCTGGACAGCTTCAGAATGGGTGTCAGTTACCAGAAATATTAAGCCATGGGTAAAAGCTTAGAAATTTCAACCCCACCTCCTCAACCTTTAGGATGGGGAGAGGAGCTGGAGACTGTGCTAATGATTGATTATGCCTATGTGTTTAAACTTCCATACAAATTCAAAAGTATGGGATTCATGGAGCTTCTGGGTTGCCTAACACATGGAAACACTGGAAGATTGGCATGCCCAAAGAGGTCATTGAAGCTCTGTACCCCTTCCCCATACGTATCCTGTGTATCTCTTTATCAGGCTGTTTATCTGTACCTATATAATATCACGGGAACCTCGATTTACAGTTGGTCTGTCAGAAGTACCAGGGATAGTTGGGACTCGTTGGCATCTGAAGTAGGAATAGCCTTGTTGAACTAAGCCCTTAATTTGTGAGATCCGATGCCAACCCAGGGTAGGTAGTATTGTAACTTAATTGTGGGATATCCACATGTTGTCAGAGAATTGGTTGATGTGGAAATAAACCCACACTAGTAATGTTAGTAATGTTGCATGTGGGCAGAGGAAAGCACTGACATTTTTCTACAGAACTGCCTTAAGCTGATAAGTAGGTTTGGGATTAGAAAGGAAAATGAACTCTACAATTAATATTTTCTAAATCTTCATTTTCTTCAGACATGAAATAAGTTTGGTTTGGGACTTTGAACATCTAACATCTTTATCCAAAATAATGTCATTATCATCTCTTGGAAGAACTTGTGGAAAACTGGGTGCATCAGATATTTCAGGGTCTGCAGTCTAGGACTCATAATATCCCAGTGGATCTGTAACCTGTTATCAATTGCCTTGAGCTTTCATTTTCCACAGCAATATAGAAAAAAGCTTTCCTTGCTCTAACGAAGTGTTAATTTTTAAAAAAATGAAATGCAGACCAAATTTCCCCCATGGCTTGAATTGAGCAAGATCATAGATAGTACAGATTTATCACAGATGAACTTTGAAAGGTTAAGGGAGTTAAAATGGCTGCAAATTTTATTAACAAAGCTCTACTGGCTCCTGTATGAATGCAAAAGCAGCCAGAATGTCCTTCCTGGAGCACTTTCCTCCAGCTCTATGCTGAACACTAACAGTGTAAGACAAGCAGAGATTACTCAGCTAATTGACTAGAAGCTGAGAATAGCTAATCAGGCCAAATGATCCTTTATGGTCTAACCAGGGCATGAATAATTGGGGGTGTCTGTGTTGAATGATGATTATCTTGCAGTTCATATATGTGAGTAATGGTAGTGTTTAGGCAACTGTCTTCCAATGACAGAAAGAAAAATATATCTATAAGGATAAACAAACAAACAAACAGCCTAATAATACATTATACATTAATAAAAAATTAAAAAAAATTAAAAAGCGTATAATTTCAACAAACAGGAATTCAATCCTTTAGGCTAAGCATTGTCTTCTCCAGATTTAATATTTTAATATGAAAATTATTTGTGGGGATTTTTATGAATTTCTATGAAGTTCCTAGTATTTCAGAATGAATGAAATGGGTTGGCTAGTGGAAGAGCCGGTCTATTGGAATTAGACTGACTTGAACTTGTTCCCAGATCCTTTGTGATCCAGGTCTTTGTGAAACCGACTGACTTGGTTATAAAACGCCCTGGTTGATGGATATTTGTGAGAACTGTAGTAAGGACTTCAAGATCCAGTGTGAGTGTACCTTGTATGTAGGCACTACCTAGAGTCCTGCCCATCACTTTTGTCCCTGTCCAGATCTGTCACAGGTCACAGAGACCCCACCCCCACACTCAGTTCATACAATTTCTTCAAGGGTAAAGCTCAGAACTCTTTTCTAAAAATGGGATTAAAATTCCAGATACCATGTCCTGTCTGACTATATCTATGATGAGGTGTAGTGTAGGTGAAACAATCCCAAAGATACAAATATAGTGATCAGAAGGGGTATCTGTACCCCAGTTTTATAGTAGCAATGTCCAGAATAGCCAGACTGTGGAAAGTTTATCCACATGAATGGATAAAGAAGAGGTAATATATATACACACAGTGGAATATTACACAACTATCAAAAAATGAAATCTTGCTATTTGCAGTGATGTGGACGGACTAGAGGTATTATGGTAAGCAAAATAAGTCAATCAGAGAAAGACAATTATCACATGATCTCACTGATGAGAAATTTAAGAAACAAAAGAGAGGATCATAAGAGAATACAGGGCAAAATAAAATAAGATGAATTCAGAGAGGGAGACAAATCATGAGAGTTTTACTCATAGGAAACAAACTGAGGATTGCTGGAGTGTTGGGTGTATAGGGATGGGGTAACTGGATGATGGACATTAAAGAGGGCATCTGATGTAATGATCACTGGGTATTATATAACACTGATGAATCATAAGCCTGTACCTATGAAAACAATAATACATTACATATTAAATAATTGAATTTAAATTTAAATAAAGTTGTTTAATAAACAATACAAAACAACAAAATAAAAAAAGGAAGTAAAGCATCCGCATCAGGGTTTTGATTGTTTTTTGTTTGTTTGTTTAGGTTTCTTTTAGCTCACCAGGTGTGTCTGATTTGCAACATAAACCTCTGTGAGTTATACCCCCAGTTTGTACTTCAGTCCCTAGTAATTCACTATTTTTTTTTTCTCTTCCTTTGGTCATAAAAACAAAAACAAAAACAGGGGCATGAGAAATTGGGGAAAAAATAATTTTTTTCAGTGTTCCGAGATTCATTGTTTCTGCACCACAGTCTGTGCTCCATGCAATACATGCTTTCCTTAATACCCACCACCAGGCTCACCCATACCCCCAACCCCCTCCCTTTCAAAACCCTCAGTTTGTTTCTCAGAGTCCAGTCTGTCATGGTCTGTCTTCCCCTCTGGTTTCCCCCAATTCACTTTTCCTTTCCTTCTCCTAATGTCCTCCATGTTATTCCTTATGTTCTACAAATAAGTGAAACCATATGATAAATGACTCTCACTGCTTGACTTATTCACTCAGCATAATCTCCTCCAGTCCCATCCATGTTGATACAAAAGGTGGGTATTCATTACTTCTGATGGAAGCATAATATTCCATTGTATATATGGACCATATCTTCTTTATCCAAGGAATTTTTTTTTAAGATTTTATTTATTTATTTGTCAGAGAGAGGAAGCACAAGCAATTGAGCACACAAGCAAGGGCGGTGGCAGGCAGAGGGAGAAGCAGGCTCCCCACTGAGAAAGGAGCCTGAGGCCTGACTTGATCCCAGGGCCCCAGGATCATGACCTGAGTTGAAGGCAGACACTTAACTGACTGAGCCACTCAGGCACCCAAGAGAGAAATTTTTGATAGGTACATTTGTCTACCCAGTTTCTAATTCACTTCATCAACTGATCTTGTGTCTATACCAAGCACCAGCACCCGGGACAGTTAGTTTCATGTCCCAGTCAATGCTTTTAAAAAGGTCTTGAAAAATACCAGTGGAATTTTGATGGGAATGGCATTAAAAGTATGGATAGCTCTAGGTAGTATAGACATTTTAACAATGTTTATTCTTCCAATCCAAGAACATGGAATGGTCTTCCATCTTTTTATGTCTTCTTTAATTTCATTCATGAGTGTTCTGTAGTTCCTCGTGTACAGATCCTTTACCTCTTTGGCTAGGTTTATTCCCAGGTATCTTATGGTACTTGGTGCTATAGTAAATGGAATCGATTCTCTAATTTCTCTTTCTGTATTTTCATTGTTAGTGTATAAGAAAGCCACTGATTTCTGTACACTGACTTTGTATCCCTCCATGTTACTGAATTGCTGTATGAGTTCTAGTAGTTTGGGGGTGGAGTCTTTTGGGTTTTCCATATAAAGTATCATGTCATCTGCAAAGAGAGAGAGTTTGACTTCTTCCTTGCCAATTTGGATGTCTTTTATTTCTCTTTGTTGTCTCATTGCTGTTGCTAGGACTTCTTTTTTTTTTTTTTTTTTTTTTTTTTTTTTTTTTTTTTT